>CAUYRH010066276.1:0-24997 GCA_963574655.1 Perodicticus potto | reverse complement strand
TTATAAATTGAGGTGCATTCTAGTTGGGTGCATAAATATTAATAATTGAAATCTCATCATATTGAGTATTACCTTTAACAAATATGAAATGACCATCTTTATCCTTCCTTATTTTGGTTGGTTTAAAGCCTATTGTATCTGCGAATAAAATTGCAACACCTGCTTTTTTCTGTTTTCCATTTGCCTGGAATATAGATGACTATCCCTTCACTTTGAGTCTCAATTTTTCTTTTAAGGTAAGATGAGAATCTTGTATTCAGCAGATATCTGGCCTGAGTTTTTGTATCCAGTCAGCAAACCTATGCCTCTTTAGAGGACAACTTAAGCCATTTACATTAATAGAACATATTGATGAACCTATAGAAAATCCAGTGGACATTTTTAATCCTTTCGTCACTGTGGAAGTTTGAATTTGGTAAGAAGTTTCTGAGTGGAAAAATTTATGGTGGAGGATGACACTGGTTATTATGGAGGATAGGTTTGAGAATATCCTGGAGAGCTGGTTTAGTTATAACAAATTTCTTCAACATGTGGATGTCATTAAAGTATTTTATTTCTCCATTGTAAATGAAACTCAGTTTAGCTGGGTACAGGATCCTGGGTTGAAAGTTATTTTGTTTTAGGAGATTAAAAGTAGATGACCATTCTCTTCTAGCTTGAAAGATTTGATCAGAGAGATATGCAGTTATTCTAATATTCTTCCCCTTGTAGGTTATAGATTTCTTGCATCTGGTTGCTTTCAGAATTTTCTCTTTCATATTAACTTTAGTGAACTTAATTATGATGCGCCTGGGGGATGTCTTATTCGGGTTGAGTCATGCTGGTGTTCTGAAACTGTCTGCTATCTGAATTTCAGAATCTCTTGGCATTTCTGGAAAGTTCTCTTTCATAATCTCATAAAGAAGAGACTCTGTGCCTTGTGATGCCCCTTCGTCATTTTCAGGTATCCCTATGAGGCGAATATTGGTTTTCTTCAAGTTATCCCAGAGCTATCTGAGAGAATGATCCATTTTTGCCTTCCATTTCTCTTCCTCTTTAGAAGTTTGGTAGCGTTTGAAAGCTTTGTCTTCCATGTCATAAATTCTTTTTTCTGCTTGTTCCATTCTGTTACTGAGGGATTATACTGTATTTCTCAGGTCTTTGAGAGCTGCAAACTTCTTGTCTTACTGTGTCAAAATCATTGGTCATTTTGTCTTTGAATTCGTTGAATTCTTGAGACATCTTTTGGGTCAACTTTTGGATTACTGCTTGAAATTCTAATTCCATCTTTTCCTCCATTCCGCTGATCTTATTTGCTACCCAGAGTCTGAATTTGATTTTGACATCTCAGCCATTTGCTTATGCAAGGGATCTTGTGCTGTATCTACCTTGTCGTTTCCTGGGGGAGTTGATCTACTCTGATTATTCATATTGCCAGAGTTTTTCTGTTGATTCCGACTCATGATTATTTTTCACTGTTGCCTATGACCATCCTTAGAGTTGGAGAGGTGTCTCTCCCAGATCAGACCCCAGCAGGATCACTCTGTTGTTGCTGGATCTTTGAAGGGAGTGACCCTATGTAGCTCCTCTGGGCCTGCCCCACACAGGAAGTTCTGGCTGCAGGAGCTGCTCTGGAGTGTGGAACACCAGATCAAGCAGCAGGGCATTGGATGGAACACCTGGTGGCCTTTGCAAAGGGAGCCCAGTCCTCCAGCAGTCTCTGGTGGAGAGGAGGGCTCTGGAGGGAGGGCGCAGGTTGTGCAGTGAGGGCACAGTTATTCAGGGCCTCCTGAGTCCCTGGCCAGACAGCCGGGGCCAGTGCAGAGGCAGAGACGGTATGGAAGGAGGTGGGTTATGTGGCTCCTGGAGTTCCTGGCTGCTGCTGGTGGTGGGCCAAGGCCCAGTGGTGTGCCAATCAGGGCTGCGCAGGGGTCCCGGTGAAGTGGAGTTCCTGGCTGCTGTGGGTTGCCCACCTGGGGCATGGATCGGAGCCAGCCATGGGTCCCCGCAGGTGGTGGGCCAAGGCCAGGCGGGGTACAGATCGGCCCACGCGGGAGTCCCAACAAACATCCTGGCCACTGTTGGTAGTGAGCCAAGGCCTAGCAGGGTGCCAATTGGGCCGCGTGGAGGTCCCAGCAGACTTCCTGGACTGGGGGCTGGCGGGGGCTCAGTGGGGCCCCAGAATCTCTTACCTGGTGGTCCACCTGGTCCAGCAGGTTGGGAAGGGTGGGCGCTGCTCCCTTCCTCCTCCCTCAGTTTCAGCCGAGGTCAGGCGTCAGGCAGGTCAGGTAAGGTAGGGGAAGTGTCCTAGAAGTTCAGAATGGTGGAAAACTTTAGTTCAGTTTTTCTGCTTGGAGCTTGGTTTCTTGAAGTCACAGCTTGACTCAGAGGTGACCTGCAGTTATCACTTCTCTCTCTCGGCTGGGTTCCCAGTCTTCATCTCAATTGGGCATTTTCTGGAGGTTATCTTTCCTTTTGGACAGGAGCCTCTGTCATAAGCTGCTTCTGGTCGGCCATCTTGCCCCTCCCCAACCAAGTCTACAGGTTTTATTTATTTATATATTTATTTGAGACAGAGCCTCAAGCTGTCACCCTGGATAGAGTGCTGTGGCATCACAGCTCACAGCAACCTCCAATTCCTGGGCTCAAGCAAGTCTCCTGCCTCCGCCTCCCAAATAGTTGGGACTACAGGTGCCTGCCACAATGCCCGGCCATTTTTTGGTTGCAGCCTTCATTGTTGTTTGGCGGGCTCGGGCTGGATTCAAACCCGCCAGCTCAGGTGTATGTGACTGGCGCCTTAGCCCATTGAGCCACAGGCGCCGAGCCAGTCTACATGTTTTAAAGAATTTATCTACTTTAATGTGACAAATGTATGTACCTGGAGTACTTTTTGGTATTTTTTTATTATCCATTTGGAATCTACGGGTTGTCTATAATGAAATCATTTCTCTTACACTTAATATTGGAGCTGTACAGTGATCTTTTTTTCTTTTAAGTTTTTGGAAACAGTATCTTAGAACTGGTACTATTTCTTCTAAAATATTTGGAGAAATTTATTTACCATTGATGTCATTGGATTCTTTATTCATTGTCAGTGGTGATGTTTTATTTCTTTTTATTTTTAGAGAAAGTTATAGATAATTAGTTCAACTATTTAAAATTAAATGTACTCCTTTTAAATATATCTAATACTCTGAGTCAATATTGCTAATTGCTTCATTTACTAAACATTTTCATGTTATACATGTTGTCCATTTTTAATGTAACTTTTATTATATGACATCATCATGTTTCTAATATCTATATGATGTGCAGTGATGTCAATCTTTTTTTTAAGATAAAAAGTGTTAAATAAATATTAATTACTAATTGTTAAACAAAATGTTAGTAAAATTGATAATTTATATTCTTTCAATTTTTCTGATAAGACTTATTTTATGGATCTCTTTAAGGAGCCAGACTTTGTTTTTGGTGACTTTTTTTTTTTTATTTTGTGTTTTAGGTCACTTCATTTCACTCATAGTTGTATTGTTGCCTTATGTTTATATGTTTAATTTTAATTTATTTATTATTTTTGTGTTAGCTCCCAAATATAGAAGTATGGGTTACCAATTACATATTAATTATACACCTTTTCCACATTCATTCTGAGAACTTAAAACTATATACATTTCAACCTGTTATTTGCTTTAGAGATTTCCCATAGTGTAGGATAAATTGTATTTTCATTATTTTTGCTTTGAAATAGTTTCTAACTTTAGTAATGATTGCTTCACTCATGGATTTTCAAATGTGTGTTGTTCAGTTTTTGTAAAATTTTGAACCTTTTTCTCATTTTATATTTAATTATTTTATCTTTTTTCTGGCCTCTGTTATTTGTGTTTTTAAGTTATTCATCATTTGTTTGTTTGTTTGGTTTTCCTTAATGTATTGTACCATGTTCTTTGACGCTTTTAAATATTTTTTCTTTCCTCTTTGTTTTTAGTGCCTTCATTAATGTCACATTTTAATGTTCCTTCCACAACTCATGTTGAAATTTAATTGACAATATAACTGTATGGAGAGGTAAGACCTTTAAAAGGGTGTGAGGTCATGACTGCTCCACCTTATGAATGGATTAATGCTGTTTTCTGGGAAATCAGTTAGTTACTCTGCGAATTGGCTTCTATAAAATAATAAGCTCAGCTCTCATTCTGTCTCTTGTTGGAGTGCTATCCTGCCCATTTGTTATGACACAGTAAGAAGGCCCACCCTAGATGCTGGTGCCGTGCACTTGAACTTCCCATCCAATAGAACTGGGGGCCATATAATTCTCTGTTTATTATAAATTACCTGGTATGTGGTACCCTGTAGGAGCACTACTATGTTCCTATATGGTTTTCTTGTATTTATTTCACTTTTATTTGTCCTGTTACCTTAATCATGTATTCAACAATATATCTAAAAGAACACTCTATTATGGTTTGTAGAGACATTCCTCTTTTCTTTGTTATAGCTGTATGGTAGCCAACTGTGTGTATATACTTTAGTATAATTAAACATTTCCCTATTAGTAGACATATGAGTAGTTTTGAGTTCTAATCTATGAAATCTACTACTTTATTGAATAGACTTTTATTTAGGTGCCTGACTTTTTGCCAGTTTATCCCCCAAAAGATTTCTAGGGCTGACCAGAAGGTAAATGTACTTCTGTTTGGAGAACATATGGCTAAATTCCTTCCTATACAGATTTTTCTATTTTCTATTCCTATAACCAATGTATGAAAGTATCTATTTTCCCACAGCCTAGCCAACAGATATGTCACCAAACTTTGATATTTTTATTGATAAGAAATTTTATTTCAATGTCACCACTGTTATATATCAAGTGACTATATATAATATATATGTATGCATCTATATCCACAATTTTTTCATATGTTAAAAATAAAATGAAAACTCATGCTATTAAGTCTCATGTTACGTATTTATTAAGATTTTCTTGTTCTTTCTGGGTCCTTGATTCTCCACATATATTTTGAATCATTGACAATACTTACATTGACCCACATACATACACACAAGGCTTAGGTTTTAATGAAGTTTCTCAAAATCAATTTGGGGAGAATTGATGTGTTTACAAAATTGACTTTGCCAATCTTTAATCATAATGTAGATCGTTTCTTATCGAGTTTTTCTTTGATTTCCGTCAGTGTTTATAGATTTTAGCTTGAAGATCTTATACATATAGACTTATGGATATTCATATATCCTTGAACCTAGAGATTTTGTTAAACTTACTAGTTCTGATATTTTTATTTTTTCCCAAAGTCTCAAAAAATAGACAACTAATATTTATAAATAAAAATAGAAGATAATGTCAAAAACATATTATGCCAAATCTTATAGACAATAGAAAAAGAAGAAATATTTCAAATTTATTCTACTTCATCTGGATATATCTGATATTAGAATTGGAAAAAATATATTATTATAAAGGGAAATTAGAAGCATATTTTACTTATAAATGAGGATGCATTCCCACCAGCAATGGAGAAGTGTTCCCTTTTCTCCACATCCATGCCAACATCTTTGGTTTTGAGATTTTGTTATGTGGGCTAATCTTACTGGAGTTAGATGATATCTCAAGGTAGTTTTGATTTACATTTCTCTTATGATTAAGGATAGTGAGTGTTTTTTCATGTATCTGAAGGCCATACACCTGTCTTCTTTAGAGAAGTTTCTCTTCAAGTCCTTTGCCCATCCTGAGATGGGATCACTTGTTCTTTTCTTGCTAATACGTTGGAGTTCTCTGTGGATTCTGGTTATTAAACCTTTGTTGGAGGCATAACTTACAAATATTTTCTCCCATTTTGAGGGCTATCTGCTAGCTATACTTACCGTGTTCTTGGCCGTGCAGAAGCTTTTTAGTTTCATCAGATTCCAGTAATATATTTTTGATACTGCTTCAATTGCCTGGGGGGGTCCTCCTCATTAAGTATTCATTCAGGCCTTTTGTAAAGACGTTTGGAGAATACTCAGAGATCTAAAAATAGACCTGCCATTTGAGCCTTTACTTGGTATATACCCAAACGTCTTTTACATTTTCCATATATACAAAAATCACATTACAACAAAGAGACCTGTACCAGAATGTTTATTGCAGCCCAATTCATAATTGCTAAGTCATGGAAGAAGCCCAAGTGCCCATTAATCCATGAATGGATTAATAAATTGTGGTACATGTATACCATGGAATATTATGCAGCCTTAAAGGAATCTGGAGACTTTACCTGTTTCATGTTTACATAGATAGAGCTGGAACACATCCTTCTTAGTAAAGTATCTCAAGAATGGAAGAAAAAGTGTCCAATGTTTCAGCCCTACTATGAAACTAATTTATAGCTATGAAGCTAATTTATAGCTTTCATATGAAGACTATAACCCAATTATAGCACAAAAATATGGGGATAGGGGCAAGGGAGGGGAGGGGAAGGGTGAGTGGAGTGAGGGTAAATTGTGGGATCACACTTATGGTGCATCTTAGAAGGGTACAAGTGAAACCTACTAAATGCAGAATACAAATGTTTTCACACAATAAACGAGAAAATCCCATGAAGTTTATGTTGAACAGTTGGATGAAAATATTTCAGATTGTATATGAAGCCAACACGCTGTACCCCATGATTGCACTAATGTACACAGCTATGATTTAATAAAAAATAAAAATTAAAAAAATTTTTAAAAATGAGGATGTGATATCCTAAACAACATATTGACAAGTCGAATTAAAAATTATTGTTCAAATAATGTACTTTGGTCAAAATGAAATACAATTTATGTGAGAATTAGTCACTATTTTCTTTTATTTTTTTCCTTTCCTCCACTCCCTTTCTCCTCTCTCTGTCTGCTCTCCCTTTCCCCTACCCCCCCACCATATCATTAATTGTCCTCATATCAAAGTTGAATACATAGGATTCATGTTTCTCCATTCCTGTGATGCTTCATTAAGAATAATGTGATCCACTTCCATCCAAGATAATACAAATGCTGCAAAATCTCCATTTTTTATGACTGAATAGTATTCCATGGTATGCATATAGTAGTTCTGATATTTTAGCTATGTTCTTTTACATTTTCCATATATACAATGTGTCATATGCAAATGGTATCTGTCTCAATTGTTCCTTTCCCATATAACATTTACTTTCACTCTTGTCTATTTCAGAAATAATTGCAAAGATTACCCCTGAGTCATTAAAAAATCACAGGGAATATTTCATAGATATTTTATTATTGATTATATTGTTTATACTAATTCAAATATTGATATTAATATTAATATCATATTTCACCATTAATTTTCATACTTTCTCTTAAAAGAAACATGTGTTTTATTTCTAGCTTATTACTCATATTCATATCAGCTTGTGTTGAAGTTTACCAAGTGCTATTTCAACATCATTTTATATTATGTACTTTGTATTGAAGTTTTTCTACTTTTTCTATTAATCATATAACTTACACTGTTATTTTAAGTGGTAAAACAATTATTTATTACCAAAATAAGCCCAATTGTGATATATAATTCACTTTGGGTAATACTTCATTTGATATGCAATTTACCCGGGAAACTTTGAGTGGTAATGTTCTTTATTCTTAATCAGATTTTGGCCCCTTTATGCTCTTCTCAAAAGAATGACTTGAAATGTACTTCATCTTTTCTAAAATTTTTGAACTATTTTCCTAAAATTGTTATTTTTTCCTGAAAATTTTAGGAGAACTCATAGTAGAAACAGTAGAGTTTTAGATGTTTCTTTGTGGAAAGATTTATATGTTATGTTTATATTTAAAATAGTTGTAAAGGCTCGGCGCCTGTGGCTCAACGGGCCAAGGCCCCAGCCACGTACACCTGAGCTGACGGGTTCGAATCCAGCCAGGCTGACAACAATGACAGCTGCAACCAAAAAATGGCCAGGTTTTGTGGCGGGCGCCTGTAGTCCCAGCTACTTGGGAGGGGGAGGCAAGAGAATAGGTTGAGCCCAGGAATTGGAAGTTGCTGTGAGCTGTGATGCCACAGCACTCTATCCAGGGTGACATCTTGAGGCTCTGTCTCAGAAAATGAAAAATAAAATAAATAAAATAAAATAAAATAGTTGTAGAATAATTAGTGTTTTGCCATATGTTTTTCTTGAGACTATATCTATTTTATTTAAATTAAATTTTATTATCAGATAGAGTCTTGTATGTTCCTATAATTAATGTCCCTACAATCTTTAGGATGTTTCCTTCACATAGATATATAAGTGTATGTGTGTGTTTGTGTGTGTGATACCTTTTGAAATTTGACATTTATGTCTTTTCTCTTTGAGTTTTAATTATTCATGTATTAGGTCCTAATTTTTATTAATCTTCTTAAATGATAAATAATTTTGTTTTTCAAAGATACTTTGTTTTAGAATATATTTTAAGTTCTTTTCTAATATATTACTTTATCTTCTTAATTGTTTTATACTTCTATTGCTTTTTTTCTAGCTTCTTCAGTTTTAAGGTCAAGTAAATGGTTTAGCAGATTTTTTACCTTCTAATATATTTTAAGGAGTATTATTTTCCTATAAACATGACATTAGCTTTATCTCACAAATTTGATACATCATTTTTTAATCATGATTTGGATCAATACAGTTTCAATTTTTCATAGTGAATTCTTCTTTTTCCTATGGCTAATTAAAAGGCTGGGATCCTTCTTTGGGACTCTTTGGCTGTTCTTTGAATGTTTACCCTGCTGCAGTCTACAACTTAAATGTCATATGTACCCTTCACTATGCGTATGAGTGCAGCTTACCAGAATTTTATTTCAGTGTTATGTGATCCTATTTTCTGTGATATTGTTACTCTGCACTTCAATACTATTATAGTCCCTATAATCATTACCTTTTCTCTTCATTTCTTCTTGAATTGTTTTCCTTGTTTTTCCATGAGATAGCATTTCTTTTACACAAACAACTGTCTTCAGATATATCTTTTCTATACATACGTCTTTTCTCTCTAGCTGCTGTTGAGTTTTTCTTTCATTAATTGGTTTGCAGAAATGTTATTTTATTGTTTCTACGTACACACACATACACACACAGGTTTTCTTTGATTTATTCTGCTGCTTAAAAGTCAGAAGAACCAGCCAATATCACGCATCAGTTCTTGAAAAGTCTCAGCCATTGTCTCTTCTAATATCACTCACTCCTGCCTTTCACACTTTCCTGCTTTCAGGACTCCAGTTAAGCTGGACCTTTCATTTTATTTTTTCCCATGTGTTTCTCACACTATTTTCTGTGTGCACATTTCTTTTGGGATTTCCAGGAATCAATCCATGTTTCTGTTTTCTATTCACCTTGCATTGCCTTAATTCATTCTTCTATTGTGTCCTGCCTACTTTTAAGCTCATTCATTTAGTTGCAAATTGCTATTATGGTATTTTTAAAACCTAGATTTTCTAGGTCATTAATTTTTTCAAGAATTTTCTTTCCCTGGCAAATGCTTTATCTTTTTCTCTCTTTTACTTTATAATCACAGTTAATTCAATGTCTATGATCAATAGCTGTAATTATTCAATTTTTTAAAAATCTGTTTCTATTGTTTGTTGTTTTTTACATGAAACTTTGTGTGTGTGTGTGTGTGTGTGTGTGTGTGTATGTACAATTGGATGCAGGAAAAAATATATAATCTTTAGATATTATTAATTTCCTTAAAGGTGTCATCATATCCTGTACCAACCCCCAGAGGTGACAGCAGATGATCTGAAATCAACCATCCCCTGCGCTATACTGTTTGAGGTTTTCCAAAACTTTCTCCACTTCTGATTTATATGCTATTAAAGTGTAGCTTCCCAACATTTCTAACTTGAAGCATTCGATCTTATACTCTGTGTTTTTGTTTATTCTCTGTTGCATCATGAGACACCTACAAAAGTAACTTTGTCTTTTCTTAACTATAGTTGGAAAATTTGCAGTGTTTTTCTTTGAAGTAAAGTGCTTCAATAAGATGTTTACTCTTTCATGTTAATGATATGTTCAGTAAGTATTATTTTATTGACTTTATTTTTATCTTTATGAGTGCTAAATTTTGGCAAATGCCTTTTCTAAATCTTTGGAGACAATTTTCTTTTAAGCTCTATTTATATGACCTTATTTATACCTATATTTATGGATTTTCTACTATTGAACCACATTTGAATTACTAAAATTAATTGCTGGTGTTTCATTTTTTATTACATGTCATATACTAGATTCTATTTGCTAGAGTTATATTTAGGAATTATGTTTCACTATTTACAAGTGAAATATATTTGTAATTTAACAATTTTGTGCAATGTATAAAATCAATGCTATATTCATATTACAAAGCCAATTTAGAGGTTGTCTTGAAAAAATTTATGTAGCATTAAAATTACCTGATCTTTGAAAACTTGGTAAAATTCCTAGGCTAACTTAATTGAGAATGGTGATTTTTGGAAAGGAATTTTTAACTACATTCTCTATTTGCTCTAGGGTAAATTTTCTGCTTACATTTTCTACATATTGAATTTAATTTTGGTTTTTCAATAAAATTATTATTTTAACCTTGATTCTTTTTATTTTTTTTTAGAAGCATGAGACAGAGTTTACAACGAAACTATATTTGGCATTTATTTAGTTCTAGTGTGTACAGTTTTTCATCTCTTTTATGTCTATTTTTATTAAGCTTTTTATCAGCTTTCTTTTCACTTAATCTGTCATTCTTTTTTCTAGGTTTTTAAATTGAATAATTAATTCAATTTTTGGCCTTTTTATTGATATAAGTATTTAATGCTCTATTTTTTACTCACAACAGTTTTAGACCCGTTTCACATTATCTCTTGTCTCTTGTTTTTATTATTTTCATTTCAACTAGCTTCATGATTCCTTTATATTTACCTTTTGATGCAAGGGTTACCTAATATGTCATTGATTATATTTATTTCAATGTGGAAAACTATTTCCTTCTTATTTATTGATTTCTCATTTTTTTCTTATTTATATATCTTGAAATTTATTCAGGTTGTCTTTAGAAAAACACTTAACTCATATTCCCTTGAAATATGTGAAATTTCCACTTTCACATCAAATGAGGTTAAATTCTCCATATGCTATTTCTTTAACTGCATGGTACACTTTTTGAAAAAGAAGAAAAGAGACTAAAGTAAATAATATTGAACTCCAGAATGAGGCTCACTTTTTCTTACAACATGCCACAAGGGTAAGAAACCAAATAAATTCAATTTCTTAATGGAGCTGGATCTGACTGAATTGCGATGTAGACTTCAATAGACTTCATTAAATAAGTTGGATTTTCACCTCATTGGAGCTAGAATCTAAAAAACTGGTTGGCAGAGATGCCTTTGTTTCATTGATGACATTTTTGCCGTCTTGGATTGCTGGACATCTCTTGTGATTTTCTTACCCTGCTTCTGCCGGCTGTGTGTTCCCCAAGGAGTTCTCTTAGGTCTGCACTTCATTCTCTGCATTCCTTGTCTTGCTGAGTCCGAAAGTTCTGCCCCATCCCTGGACCTTCTCAGAGCAGCAGCCCTAGCTGCTGTGATAATCTGGTATGCCATGGAAGGGTTTCTTTCAGCTCTCTAGTAATGAAATTTCAGAGTGGGAGGAAAAGGCTCTTCTGCATCACCTTTAGCATTAATCTCAGAGTGTATCTAATGGATTTTGCTTAGCTCTGGTCTCCTTGCAGATTGTGGATGCCTTGAACTGCTAGAAACCCCATGAACAGGATCCCTAGATGCTCTTCCTCAACTGTTTTCCTCTGGTTTCACTTCTCACATGCCTTTCCTGAGCATTCAGTGAATATCCATAGCAAACCTACTCATCACTGTTACAATCTGTCATACTTGGCCACATGAGGTTATCTATATTTCATTAGAAGATAGGGACATATCTCCCTCCCCATCTATGACTGGGTCTTCTTTTTTAAATATCAACAGTGGTGAGGGCAAATTAATTTATTTCTTTTTGAAGAAATACTTCTCACGTCTTTGGTATTTAGTTGAATGGGCATCATTTGCGAGTCATTCTGTATTTATTCAGCCTCCCAGCTTATTTTGATTGTTAGAGTAATAATGAGGGTTTCTTATTTTTTCCAACATCTAAACTGGTTTCTCCTTGTTCCCTTTAGATTTTTTTTTAATTGTTGGGGATGCATTGAAGGTATAAGAAACCAGGTTACACTGATTGCATTTGCTAGGTAATGTCCCTCTTACAATTGTGTCTTGCCCCCAAAAGGTGTGTCACATACTAATACTCCACCCCTACTTCTTTCCCTCTCTCTGATCTTCCTTTCCTTCACCCCTCCCCCTCCTTCTCTCTCTACTCTTCCTTTCTCCCACCTCTCCACCATGGCATTAAATGTCCTTATATCAAAATTGAATACATAAGATTCATGCTTATCCATTCTGGTGATGCTTTATTAAGAATAATGTGTTTCACTTCCATACAGGTTAATACAAAGGATGTAAAATCCCCACTTTTTAAATGGATGAATAGTATTCCATGGTATTCATATACCACAGCTTGTTAATTCATTCCTGGGTTGGTGGGCATTTAGGCTGTTTCCACATTTTAGCGGTTGTAAGTCAAGCTGTGATAAACAGTCTAGAGCAAGTGTCCTTATAATGAAAGGACTTTTTTCCTTCTGGGTAGATGCCCAGTAATGGAATTGCAGGATCAAATGGGAGGTCTAGCTTGAGCTCTTTGAGGGTTCTCCATTCTTCCTTCCAAAAAGGTTGTATTAGTGTCTAGTACACCAGCAGTGTAAAAGTGTTCCTTTCTCTCTACATCCAGAGCAGCATCTGCACTTTGGAGTTTTTGTGATATGGGCCATTCTTGCTGGGGTTAGATGATGTCCCAGGGTGGTTTTGATTTGCATTTCTCTATTAATTAGGGATGATGAGCATTTTTCCATATGTTTGCTAGCCATTCGTCTTTCTTCTTTAGAGAAGGTTCTATTCGTATCTCTTGCCCATTTCCACATGTGATTGTTGGCTTTTTTCATGTGGATTAATTTGAGTTCTCTATACATCCTAGTTATCAAGCTTTTCTCTGAATAAAAATGCTGATGCCCCCAGCTTTGTTTTTATTACTAAGAATTGCCTTAGCTATACGGGTTTTTTTCCTGGTTCCATACACAAAACACAGAATCATTTTTTCTAAGTCTTTTTTATTTTTATTCTTTTTATTGTTAAAACATAGCTGTGTACATTAGTGCAATCAAGGGGTGCAATGTACTGGTTTCATATACAATCTGAACTATTTTCATCAAACTGCTTAACATAGCCTTCATGGCATTTTCTTGGTTATTGTATAAAAACATTTGTATTCTGCATGTAGTAAGTTTCACCTGTACCCTTCTAAGATGCACCGTAGGTGTAGCCCCACCAATTACCCTCCCTCCACCCCAACCTGTTCTCTGTCCTCCACTCACTTGTCACTTTCCTCATATTCTTGTGCTATAGTTGGGTTATAGCCTTCATATGAAAGCTATAAATTAGCTTCATAGTAGGGCTGAGTACATTGGATACTTTTTCTTCCATTCTTGAGAAACTTTGCTAAGAAGAATATGTTCCAGCTCCATCCATGTAAACATGAAAGAGGTAAAGTCTCCATCTTTCTTTAAGGCTACATAATATTCCATGGTATACATGTACCACAATTTACTAATCCATCTGTGGGTTGATGGGCACTTGGGCTTCTTCCACGACTTAGCAACTATGAACTGGGCTGCAATGAACATTCTGGGACAGATGTCTTTTTTATAATGTGATTTTTGGTCTTCAGGGTATATACCTAGTAAAGGAATTATAGCATCAAATGGCAGGTCAATTTTTAGATCTCTAAGTATTCTCCAAACATCCTTCCAAAAAGAACATATTAGTGTGCATTCCCACCAGCAGTGTAGAGGTGTTCCCTTTTCTGACATTCACGCCAACATCTCTGGTTTTGGGATTTTGTCATGTGGGCTAATCTTACTGGAGTTAGGTGATATCTCAAAGTAGTTTTGATTTGCATTTCTCTGATGATTAAGGATGGTGAGCATTTTTTCGTGTGTTTGTAGACCATGTACCTGTCTTCTTTAGAGAAGTTTCTCTTCAAGTCCTTTGCCCATCCTGAGATGGGATCACTTTTTCTTTTCTTGCTAATATGTTGGATTTCTCTGTGGATTCTGGTTATTAAACCTTTGTTGGAGGCATAACTTGCAAATATTTTCTCCCATTCTGAGGGCTGTCTGCTTCCTATACTTACTATGTTCTTGGCTGTACAGAAGCTTTTTAGTTTGATCAGGTCCCATTAGTATATTTTTGATACTACTTCAATTGCCTGAAGGGCTGCTTTTGTCGGGTTGCAGTCTAGTCTTGGTTCTTGGGAGAAGACTGACCAGGTACACTAAAATCAAGTCAAGCAGGAAATGAACTTTATTGAGGAAAAGAAAAGTTTACAGAGCAAGAGCAAGATACATACCACAGACCAGAAGGGAGCCCCTAGTAAACAAGAGGCTCTGCTTATGATTTAGATTGTCCTGTTTTATATTGTCTAGATTGGGCCCTCCTTGTGATGTAGATACCATCACTGAACCACCTTTATGGCCAGGTAATGACATGATAATTAGTCTTTGATTACTCCAGGTCACTTTCCAGACACTGTTGTGCTTGAGCTGCTTGATCCTTGGGCAGAGGAATTCGCTGCATTCTTTTGCAGATTGGCAGGGAGTTCCTCCCTCCCCAAGGGGTGGCAGTTGCTCAGTCACTTCAAGGTGGGGCAGCACTGAGGCGGAGCACCTGCCCCTGTCCTCCTTCCCAGGTGTGACAGTTGATTGAGGCAGCACCATGCCAGGCACTACTTTTCTTCCTCCCAGGGCCAGAAATCCTCACTATCTTCCCTGCTATAGTATGATTGTCCAACCAAATCTCAGTTTGGGAGGTGGTGCCTTTATCAGATCGTTAGATTAATGTCTTTTCTTCGAGACAGGATTAGTTCTCATGGGAATGAATCAATTTCCAAGACAGCAGCTTGTTATAAGGGAGGTTTTGCCTTCTCTCCACACCGTCACTTCTCCTTCCATTTCTTCACCATGCTGTACTCAGCACAAGAAGGGTACAGGTGAAACTTACTAAATGCAGAATAAAAGTGTCTTCATCCAATAACTAAGAAAATGCCATGAAGGCCATATTAAACAGTTTGATGAAAATTTTTCAGATTGTATATGAAACCAGCACATTGTACCCCTTGATTGCACTAATGTACACAGCTATGAAGAAATAAAAAAAAAGAAAAAAGAAAAAAAGAAGAATCTCACTAGAAGCTTGGCAGTACCATGTTCTTGGACTTTGCAGCCTCCAGACTGTAAGTCAAATAAACGTCTTTCCTTTATATTGTTATGGCAACATTAAACAAACTGACACAATGAACAATCTGTGTTATCCATTCAATGGAATATTATTTATTGATAAAAAGACATGACCTATGAATCTATGCAACAAGTAAGGCTTAAGTTCTTATTGCTAGGTTAAGGAATATTGTCTGAAAAAGGTTACATAATATGTATATCAGTCCGCCATAACAAAAATCATCTATTTGTCACCAATTAGATGATTTAAATAAAAGAGATTTGTTTTCTAATAGTGCTGGAGGCTGGAAGTCAGAGCTCAGAGCTCAGAGCTCCAGCATGCTGAGGTCAGATGGAAGCTCTCTTCCTATCTTCACATAGTTTTGCTTCATGCTCTTTCTTTTCTGCTTCTTATAAGGCACAGATTATATCAGATTATGATTTCTTTTAACCTAATAGCCTTATCTCTACATACAGTCACATTAGGGTAACTTCAACATATAAATTTGCAAGAGACACAGTTCTGTTAATAGCATCATATGATTACATTTATATAACATTTTTGGAAAAAACAAAAGCATAAATATAAAATATTGATGTGTGATTGCAAGGATTTTGTGGAGGAGGAAGAGTTGCTTAGAAGCAATACTCTCTATCCCTTAAGTGTGGGTTGTGCATAGTGAATTATTTCTAAAAAGTGCAGTGTAGAAAAGGAGAAAACTAGAAATACTAGAGTGGAGAGACAAACCTGACAAAATTACTTCAGCCAGGCTACCAAGGTCAGTATCATTAAGTCATGTCTATAACATTTACTGTTGAGATGATGCAATGAGAATGGCACTTTCCTAGAACCTGTAAACCCAGTCTAATCATAAAATACATCAGAAAAACTCAGTTGAGAGACATTCTACAAAATATCTAACAAATACTTCTGAAAATCACCAAGGACATCAAAAATAAGCCAAATCTGAGTAACTGTCACAGTCTAGAGAAATCTAAGAACACACGATGATTGCTTGTAATTGTGTTGATGGAGTCCTGGGAAAGAAAAGGGGCCAGTAGGTAAAGCCAATCAATTGGAATAAGGCATGGATTTAGTTAATGATAATGGTAACATAGGTTTATTAGTGGTGACAAACATACCATATTAGTGTAACACGTACCCTTTCAAAATGTTTTTGTAAATGTAAGAGTTTCAAAATAAAAATATTTTTTGAATGATGTACACCTTGTCAGGCGACCATCCCAAAGGCTAGGATAATGTATAGTTTTACCATTTCTAGAGCATCCCTGTCTTTGTTATCTTCCCAACGTGGTTAACACCCTTAAAACTGTGGCCAATGTTTCAGAACAATAGTTTTATTTCATTGGTATTTAATAGATATTTCTCTGAATACCAGTGATGTGATTTTCTTTTAATACGTTTTTTGTTTATTGCTTTTTATTTTTCTATAGGATGTCACTCATACCCTTTGCTAAATTCACATTACTTTTATTGTCTTTCATTTGTTTGGTAGGAGTTCTTTATGTAATCTGGATTGTTATTCTTTTGTCCATGATATACTACTTCAGAAAAATTTCTCACAGTTTATCTATTGTCCTTTAATGTTGTATAAAAAATTATAATAGTTGTATATATACTTCTAAGATTTTCTTTTTTAATTTGCTAAAGAAGCTTTTCCCTAACCCCAAATTAGAAGCTTTCACCTATATTGTTTTTTATAAAATAATTATTTAGCTTTAACTCCTTCTTGTATTCATTTATTTTTGTGTATAAGGATGGAACGTAATTTATGAATAACAAATGATATGTTTTATCATTACTAAATGGAAATCTAGACAGATAAATCTAGGTGAACAAATAACCCCACTTTTGCATTTTCTATTTACTTTTAGAGGTGTGCCTATATGTGCATGTAGCAATTACGTGATGTTTGAGGGTAATTACTTTGATTTTATAATATGCTTTTTTGTCTTGTAGAGTAAATCCTTTTAAATTGATTACCTTTTAAATATATTCATAGATATTATTGAGAATTTATATTTCACATGGTTTTCAGCATCATCTTAAATTTCATTGAAACATATCTGGAAATTTTAGTTTCTGAGTAACTGAGATGAGATTATTTGTAATTTAGGAGAATATACCTACAACATTAAATATTTTCTTTCGAGTAGAAGAAGAGGTCCCCTCATTTATTCTGGTGTTCTATCATTTCTTTTGAAAAGTTTTTAAAGTTTTTAAAAAAAATTTTTAAAGTTTACTTTGAATAGGTCTATACTCAGAGTTGATGTGTATATTCTTGATAAAATAAAAGGGGTCCTCTTTTCTCATTGTCTTGCCTTTGGTTGTTTTTTATGTTTTGTATATCCCTTAAAAACTTGTATATAGCACGTCTACACTGTTCAATAACTCCTAAAATTCTACAGTCAATTTTCCTAAAATGTCTATACTTTTTACAATGTAATAGAATAAATCTATTTTTATTTTTAGAGACAGAGTCTCACTTAGTCACCCTTGGTAGAGTGTTATGTGCTCACAGCAAACTGCATCTCTTGGGCTTAGGTGAATCTTTTGCCTCAACCTTCTGAGTAGCTGGGACTACAGGTGCCCGCCACAGTGCCCAGCTATTGTTTTGTTGCAGTTTGGCCGGGGACCGGTGAACGTGCCACCCTCGGTATATGCGGCCGGTGCCCTACTCACTGAGCCAGAATATAAATCTATTTTTGGTATACTTATTGATATAACTAGTTGGTTTATAGCTCAAAATCATTGAAGTGTTCAAGATAGAGTAAAATTAAACACATTTATTTTCATTACTCATAGGTGTAAATTAAGTTTAGAAATTGCTCATGTAATATGTAAATAAATGTTTACAAAGATAATTTTGTTTAAAATCAACTTTTAAAAAGTTATTATTGTCATACGGGGTGGTCAAAAATAGTTGTCTATTTTGTATTGCACACAAACTTTGTGGTCAGCCGTACTATAAAGATAATGGAGAATAATAGTGACATATGTTTTTGACTTTCTTTACCTATTTTAATGAATTAATTTAAAAATATCTCTATGTTTATCCAAATATACATTCAAAGCCCCTGTATCATATTATAACTAAATTGCATTTTTCCGTACTGAAACTGCAAAAAATTACCTGAAAACTTCACCCCTAATGTCTGACCACACAAAAACTAGTGAACTTATCTTGAGAGAACAGAGTTGGGGCAGAGAGAATGAATCCCCACACTGCAAATCTGCATTCTTTTTGAATTCTGCTTGAAATAAAATTTGTGGAACTTTGTTTGAAATCTAAAGAAAATAGTTGCTATTACTATGAAGCTATCTGTAGCCTTTTTATAAGCCTCTATAGCTTTTTATCCTTTATGACTATTCTTTTCCCTACAGTGTATCTGTGAAGCACAGAAAAAGTTCCCAGCAGATGATTATATTAAGGCACCAGAGCCACTGGAGTGTGAGATAATCTTCAGAGCTGAGAATTAGTGTCTCAAGCAACCAGGCAAGAAACCAAAGGGGAGTTACTCCTTCAGTGAAGTTTAACATCTAAGATATATCTGAAGCTTTATAAAGCTCTTTATTACTACACAAATCCACACTTTTGACCATTTGGTTACATATTCCAAAAAATCTATATTTTTCTCTCTCTCAGAGATGCTTGCTCAGTTAGTAAAATGTAATTCCCAACACAAAATGTACAACATTTAATCAAAATAGTGTAACTTTAAGCATTTGTCATTTCATGCAAAGATTAAGCAAACAAGATGATTCTTGTTTTTGAAGTATATCATGTGGAATCTAATTGGGCTGAATTTTTTTCACATTTCTGGATAAGACAGAATTAAGTAAACAAATGCTGCCCATGTAAAGAAGCACCACGGGGTAGAGAATATTATAATTGAACAAGTAAGGGAGGTTGCACTTACGCAGGATTTTTGTTCTTATTTGAAAGTTGTATTGATAGATGATAATTTACTTAATTATAATTAAAGTTTTTGCCAAGTTGGTACTTAGTGTGTAAAATACTTCTCATTATTATATAAATGGTTTATTTTATTATCACCAGTTTAACACAGAAGGATGTGTAATTTATGAAATGTTCAAATCACAGTTTCTACACTCACTTTGATGCATTGGCTGATCCACAACCAAGAGAACCAGTGGGTTATGTGTGGCTATTTTGAAAATTTATTGGTTGCTGGATTTTATGTTGGTAAAGTCAGAGCAAACTTACCACTATTACATGTAAGAATCATCCTAAAAAATATCCTTAACGCCCATAATTAATATACAAATTGTAGTTAAATTTCACTTGATGTTTATGAAAGTTTACCTGAACCAAATATACTCTATCCTTTTCTTTGAAAGAATTCAACTCTGAGTACGCATATAGCCAGAGACACTAAATATTTTGGAAAAAAAAATTGTATAAATTATCATGACAACAAAATTTAATTTTTTTCTGAGTTAAAAAATCCACGTATGCATATAGACTTTAGGTCTTCTTCTCTATTTAGCATCAATTTGGGGGGAATATAATAAAGCAATTCTCCCAACAATAAATTTTTAAAAAGTAAGTCAAAAAGTCATTTGGAAATTTAAAAAATTATATGAGGAAAGTGATATGCTGAGAAGTCTAAAAGTATGATATAACACAGCACATTTGTTCATGACCATATGAATCAAATCCACCACTGAACACATTCAACTTATTACAATGAAGTGGAACCTGTCTCAATATTCCCATAATTCAAAATGTGCATCAGAAACCCGGAAGTAATATAACTCTTTTTCCTATTGACTATACAAAAGTAAATTTCTTTTTAGAACTTCCCAGTATGTGTATCTTGCTAAAATTCATAGTCTAGGCAAGTTATTTAGATAAATATGCTAACTTTTTTTCAATTTTATGCTGTCTTTGCAAATATGCCTGGGACTTCTAATGTTTGTGTGGCATTTTCACAACAGGAATTGTCATTATATGCAGTTTCAGGCATTAAAGCATCAAGCCAAGAATGATTAGAGATGTTAGGATGTAGTAAAACACCTGCCATTTCAAACTGTCTTTGGATAATAAAAACTGAGCCTGCTTTGTGTTTATAACTGACCCATTAATTATGTACTGGAAATTCCAAGCAGAGTCCCTGCTGTTTTCAGAATTGAGAACTCAATGCTGATTGGTCTTGCAATAACTGCCAAGAGATAATAACAAATGATTCAAAAGGGATATGAAAACAAATTCTTCATGCTGCTTGAAGCTACATTTCAGAATTCATGAGTAATAAGTAAAAAGGAGAAAATTATGTACCTATAACTATGCTAGTTACCTGATAAAACATCTGATTTTTTAGAGCCTATTGACATGCAAGAGATATTTTAATCAATATAATAACTCATATTCAAGACTATATATAACTTAATAGGTTATATCTCCTGCATTGTATTTAATATTAATCAGTTTATTTAATAACCCAAAAATAACCTAAGAGGTTCATGTCTTCCCATTTACAAATATTATAAATTTACAAAGTTAAGTATTTTTTTAAATTAACCATTTTTTCCATGTATCTTATTCTCACCATGAAAAATTACATTTAATTTGAATATAAACTGGTTAAATGAGAATGAAACTAAGAAGGAAGAGACTGAAACTGGGAAGAATGAAACTAGAGGAAGAATTGCTGTGGACAAGGTGACACGTCACCCATATTTCACCACCAGGGAGGATTTGTGACCTGAATTTCTGGGATAGCCTGTAGCATTAGCCTTTTCAAGTAATGCCTCAGGTTCAGTCTCATGCTTCCTGAAGTCCACACATCTCATCAATGCTTAAATCAGTATATAAAGCCTGGACTCTTTGGCCCAATACACCACAGCTCTGCTGGGTGAAGCTTAAACACTTTAAAACTACTCTTGGGGTGGGGATCCAGTTATATTCCTCTGCCCTGTAAAGCAGCAATTTATATTCTTTCTCTTTCCAATTCAGCTTTCTACCCATTCTTTCCGTATATGTTGATTATAAGGATATTCCCTAAAAATATCTGACACACATTTATGGATGTCATCGTCTCCTCCTGGGGTTCATATTTTGAAGTTTTAACCTCCACTAGTTCAGAATGTGACTGTCTTTGGACATAGAGCTTTTATAGAGGTCATTATGGTAAAATGAAGCTAGGAGAGTGGAACCTAATTCAATCTTACTGATATCTTAGGAGAAGAGATTCAGATGCATGAGAAGACACCAGTGGTAGCTCATCAACAGGGAAAAGACCGTGTGAAGACACGGTTACTATGTAAAAATTAGACCATGTGCAAGCCATGAGAAAGGATTAAAAGAAACTAAGCCAACCAGTTCCATAAGGATGAGAAAATTAATTTTTACTGTTTAAGCCACCCAAGCCACTCAGTCTATGGTATTGGTTATGATAACTGTAGCAAATTAATATACACACTAAATTTCATTCGAGCATCTGTCATATAAGCTAACCTGCAAGCATTCATGATAGAAGAGATCTGAGAAAGCAAGAGATATTGGATTCAGATTTCTTGCTGCCATGGGCAGTGAGAACACCATCACCGTTAGTGGGCAGGTCTCCCACAGCCTTAAAAAAAAAAAAAAAAGCATATCCTAATTGCAAAACTTAATAGTTCAGAATTGTGATGGCTCACCTGTGCAAAAGAATGTACTAGCTGGAGTAGATTGATCAATTGTTTGAAAAAATATGGAAGGGATAGTAATTGCAGGGGAAATGAAATTGAGTGTCTTTCACTAAGCTTACTGCACTGTAGACAAAGATAACAAAAGACTGAAAGAATTAATAGGCAAATGAAAGCTTATGTGAAAACCGATGAGTTTTCTTGACAACTTAAAAAGAGGCTTTCATCTCATGCAGCTGAAGGGCAGGGAAACTTTAGGAATAGGCCTAGGACTTAATCATCGCAATAGCTAAGCTCCAAAGAAATTTAAATAAGCCACAAAAAAAGATATTTTTGTCTATGTCAATGTAGTCTCTGGTCAGAAAATAAAGGGATGAGAACATATGGAGTGATGATATCTGAGTTGTTGTTGTTCAAATTATTTCTCATATGTACCCTGTTGTCTCTGAACCCCAGCAAAGCATCTTCCCTTTTCCTCTTCACAATTCAAAATCTCCTTTGCTCAAGATACTGCAGTCAGTGTCTTCTGCCCTGTTGATATGTGTTGCCCTACAGATTTGGCCAGACCCTTACTCTTGGACACCAGACTTACAATGAGGGCGAAGTTGCAACATTACACAGCTGGGGACATGCTAGATCTGATAAGGAAGGGACAAATCATAATTGCAAAGCAGTTGCAAAACCTGGTAGCCCTAAGTATCATGAGAACAAACAGTATATATGGAATTGAATTTGAACGATAATTAAAGGAGCCCGAGCAGAAATGTGGGTAAGGGAGAATTCATGAATTTATAAGCACTCTCCTGATATAGGTATCACCTGGCACGGGTACCATGAGGTAGTACAAATTTGTTACTATTACGGCTGCAATAAGCATGAAAGAAGTTGAGTACACCAAAATTTTTATGAATATTAGGAGGGAAATGCTAGGAGATTTGAGTCTTTGTTAAGAGTATGTAAGGCAGAAAACCCACGAGATGAGACTGCCTCATGGGTAGGCCCAAGAGATAAGGCAGAATAAGGCCCTAGTAAAAGAGATTTTATATCATGAAACATTTTAGGCTCTCCTTTGTAAGCCAGGGTTGATTGTAGAGGAGGCAATTAGAGAAGAAAGCTCATTTATAGCAAAAAGAATGAGAAGACAGTGGAACAATAGAGGTGAGGTGGAGGTGGGTCACCTACCATAAACTCAGGTGGAGTAGTGGCCAGTGGCACTGGGATTACTCAGGGTTCTCCACAGAAGCAGAATCAAAGGGTGTGCATGTTTACATGTGTATATAAATACACATACATATATATAGCTACATTTATAGATAAGCAGATAGATATATATCTACACATAATTGTTAGATAAATACAGATCTACATTTTATGTAAATGTAGATATATATGTATGTGTATTTATATATGAACACACAAACGTGCACACCCTTTGATTATATATATATATATATGGAGAAAGAGAGAGAGAGAGAGATTTACTTTAAGGAATTGGCTCAAGTTATTGTTGGGGCTACAAAGTTTGAAATTTGCAGGATTTTCCAGTGGGCTGGGAACTTTCTCTCTCTCTCTCTCTCTTTCTCCATATATATATCTATATATTTATTTGAAATTTGCAGAATTTTCCAGTGGGCTGAGAACTCGGACTGGAGTTGATGTTTCAGTATTGGGTTTGGAAGCAAAATTCCTTTCTCAGAGGTGCCTGTGGCTCAAAGGAGTAGGGTGCTGGCTCCATATACCAGAGGTGGTGGGTTCAAACTTGGCCCTGGCCAAAAACTGCAAAAAAAAAATTCCTTTCTCTTGGAGACACCTCAGTTCTTTCTCTTAAATTTTCAACCAATGGTATGTGGCCCATCCCACCTACATTATGAAGAATACTCTGCTTTACTCAAAGTACACTCATTCAAATATTAATCACATCTAAAAACATATATGTTCACAGCAACATCTAGACTGATGTTTGAGTAATCAAGCCTACACCATAGTCTAGCCAGTTTGACACATGAAATTAGCAGAGCTTAAGGAAGAGAATAAGGAAAGTAAGTAATCAGAACAAAATGGACAGTAGCTAAAAGATGTGTTTCTCATCATTTACCATAATAAAAAAAATCATAAATTATAGTAGAGGAAGCATAGTTTTCCCAATACAATACCAGGATCCTTTACAGAGTTTTTGTAACTGATTCTGTTTTCAAGCCCCAGAATACAGAAAGGGTTCTGTAGTACCATGACAAGTATAAATAGTACTGACTCTACTTATCGTTCCCAAATAAATTAAAACCAGTAATATGGGCTACTCCTCAACACTAAGGGACTCTTTTCAGGCATGTTGGACACAGGATCAAAGTTGTATTGGTATCTGGAGATCTGATACATTCACATCTGCAGACTAGGTAATAGGAGTCCTTGGTAAGATCAGTTCACAGTGGGTGCATTGAATTCACAAACCTGCCTAGTTACTACATGTATAATTAGGACACTGTCTACCTTATTTAGATCCCATATTAAGTCTTTGGCTTGCTGGGTAAGACCTATAATAATGGAGAAGAACAAGTAAAAGCCTTTTAAATAGTCCCCACATTATAGCTTCTATGTTCATTTTGATGTAGGATATTACTAGTCCAAGGTATATGATGAATAGTCAATAGAAAATGAAACCTTAATTCAGACTATAATATTAGAAGCTAGAGACTTTGTGTGACAAAACCCAAAATTACTTTTCCATTATTAAAAATGAAAATCAAAATAAAAAGCCAATGAATAGAACAAAGGAATAACTTATAAAAAATAAAATTGGACACATCTCACCACATATACAAAAATTAAATCAAAATGAACTTCAGATGTAAACAAAAAACCTGAGACTGTAAAACCACTAGAAGAATATGTAAAGGGTGGGATGAAAAGGGGGGAACTGTGGTCTCAAGGCCATATGTAGCCTTCTAGATACCCAAGTGCAGTCCT
>CAUYRH010066272.1:0-15414 GCA_963574655.1 Perodicticus potto | reverse complement strand
ATAGTTTTTATTTTTTTTTTATTTTATTTATTTATTTATTTTTTGAGACAGAGTCTCAAGCTGTCACCCTGGAGAGAGTGCCGTGGCATCACAGCTCACAACAACCTCCAACTTCTGGGCTCAAGCGAGTCTCTTGCCTCCACCTCCCAAGTAGCTGGGACTACAGGCGCCTGCCACAACGCCCAGCCATTTTTTGGTTGCAGCCGTCATTGTTGTTTGGCTGGTCCAGGCTGCATTCGAACCCACCAGCTCAGGTGTACGTGGCTGGCACCTTAGCTCGTTTAGCCACAGGCGCCAAGCCAGAAGGGTGTTTTCTTGAAAAATAAATCTCTACCTATCTATATAGATATCTACATGAATACATAATTTTTAACATAAAACTGTTAACTTAAATCAAGTAATATTTACAAGAATCATAGCGTAAGATAGTTTCCAGGAACCAAATTGTCAAAATAAGTAATTGTAATCAATGCTTAGTTAAGATTAACTTTTTGCATTATAACATTAAAGACAGAATGGAAAAATTGATCCTATGACATTCTCATTTGAGTTCTCCATTGGCTGAAAGTTCAGCACATTCTGTAGCTTTTGCATAAATTTTCTTTCACTGCCTAAGTTTCTTGCTTTTAATATTTCCAGAGTTGGGCACATACAGTGGGAAAATTTTGCTCTTTTTTTTTTTTTTTTGTAGAGACAGAGTCTCACTTTATTGCCCTCAGTAGAGTGCCATGGCTCACAGCAACCTCCAACTCCTGGGCTTAGGCGATTCTCTTGCCTCAGCCTCCCGAGTAACTGGGACTACAGGCACCTGCCACAACACCTGGCTATTTTTCTGTTTTGCAGTTTGACTGAGGCCGGGTTTGAATCTACCACCTTCGGTATATGGGGCCGGCGCCCTACTCGATGAGCCACAGGCGCCGCCCATGTCTTTCACTCTTTTAAGTCATGAGAACACAATCTCAACATTCTGTAAGAGGATTTAGTACATTTCAAGCTAACATTCATCTTGTGAAATCCAAGAGCAGATTTTTTTAAGTCAAAATTGGGAATTTTGAGAAATGAAGAATATGTGTATAAGCATTTTTAACTAACTAAAGGAAATCCTGTCTGTTAATCTAGTTGAATTAAAGACAATGAGATGATGAAATTTTTTTAGGATTTCTTTGAGGCTAGGTTGTGTCCAGGGAAACCTGTTGCTTGGCTAGAAAATGGTAGACATTTTCATGAGACTATTGACAAATGTAATAACTTGGATGACTCTTATGGCATGATGGTGTGTTCAAGAAGCCACTCGAAAAGTACATACTGAGCTGGGTGCAATGCCTCAGGCCTATAATTCCAGCACTCAGGGAGGCTGAGGCAGGAGGATTGCCTGAGCTCAGGAGTTTGAGACTAGCTTGAGTAAGAGCAAG
Source organism: Perodicticus potto (assembly GCA_963574655.1). Taxonomy (NCBI): domain Eukaryota; kingdom Metazoa; phylum Chordata; class Mammalia; order Primates; family Lorisidae; genus Perodicticus; species Perodicticus potto. The sequence continues at coordinate 14,002 of CAUYRH010066272.1, read as the reverse complement.
ACCCTGTCTCTACTAAAGATAGAAAAGTTAGCCAGGTGTATGGTAGGTGCCTATTGTCCCAGCTACTTGGGAGGCTGAGACAGGAGGATCACTTGAACCCAGGAATCTGAGGTTGCTGTAGGCTAGGTTGATGGCCATGGCACTCTAGCCTGGGCAACAGAGTGATACTTTGTCTCAAAAAAAAAAATAAATAAAGTACATACTATATTGATTTCATTCTATGACATTCTCAAGAGATAAAACTAGTGATGGAAAACAGATTTGTGATTGCCAGTACTTGGCAATCACAAATGGATTTGTAATAAAGAGGATGGATTTGTAATAAAGAGGCAGCAAGATGGAGTTCTGGGTAGGGGTGATAGAAATGTACCTTATTGTGATGGTAGCTTATATGCATGTCATAGAATTTATAGAACTGTACACCAGAAAAAAATTGGTTTTACAGTATGATAATTACAAGAATAAAAGAAAATAGAAAAAAGGTAATTCAAAAGATATTAATTTAACTCAGAACCTAACTGAACTTGCCATTATATGGAGCTGTGGATTTATGGAAATTGCTTCCTGCAACATGCAGTCAGGCATGAAGCATCCTTCTGCTGCCATTTCCTAGAAGAATACATAGGGGAAATGGTGGTAAGTGAAGATGTGACTATCTATCCTAGACATGTTCTATTACTACTAGAGCATAGAGGCATGTTGTTGAAAACAAAATCTATAATGGAAATATTATTTATCACTGTATCACTTTATACCTTTTAAATATAATATCCCAAATAAGACTCTGAGATTATGTTTAACTATAGTAGGTAAATTTGATAATCAACTGCATGGTCTTCAAAGCTTAAATACTAAAACCTGTGTATATCTAGAAGTCGTATCTGTGATAATAGTTTAAAAGAAAAATTTTCACCACTGCCTCAGGGCATTGTGATGAGCATTTCTGATTCTTTCTATTAGGGTGGTAATTGCTAATAAAAGCCTAATATAGAGTTGGCTATAAGGGCTTCTTTCTCTGTATTGGGAAAAAGTGGTGTAAAGGAAAGCCTGACATAGATTACATGGGCTCTAATGTAGACTGTCTACGGTGTATAGGAGGAAGCTGGGGTTTAGCAGGTTGAAGAAGTTTACCCAAACTTCAGGCATTGGTCAAGAGAAGCTGTGCTGAAAAGCCAAGTCTGCAGGCTCCACATGTGTTGGGACACACAATCCCAACATGCTGGTTTCAGGAGGGATTCTCACGCCCCTTGTGTTTCATTTGATTAGATAATCAGGGGCTCCCTGCTCTCTCTGCGATAGGAGGTGAGCAGTTACTATTCTAGATGCTGTCATGAGAAATATGTCAATGCTTGTGAAAAAATAAGTGCATTCTTCTGAGTTTCCTCTGTGCTTAGAGAGTATGTTTAAGTAAAAATGCTGGTCAGGCGAAAGCAATTTTCTGCTCTGAATCTGCAAATAAATGTTGATTCTAAGAATTGTTGTTAGTTTAGAAAGTAAATCTTCTCTTTGATGATGTATAAATAACTTAAAATCGCCAGAAATGAAAATCAAGTAAAATCTGAAATTGCTGAAAATTTCCTTTTGAGTTTATTAGAGAATGAAATTATATACACATATATACACACACGGACTCAGAAATACTAATTCTATATATCATGCAAACAAAAGCAATTCTATCGTTTCTGTTTCTATACTACTTATATTTACTATTTAACCTTAGGTTGTATTTTAAATATTCACATTTAAACAAAATGATGAGATTTTTAGTCATTGAGTATAATGGTATTATAAATAAATATTGTAAAATATTAAATATTACTATTAATAAAAGAGATAAAGAGTCAAATACTAGAAAACACAGCTTTAGTTATTAAATTTAATGAAAACTTTATTTTGATTCTTAGCCCAGATTGATCTATTTATCTATCATAGTTAGAAGGCATTATGACTTACGTATCGTTTCAAGACTATGCTTGTGCCACCACCTGAGAAATAAACTTATGACATCTGAACTGGCAACTGGAATAATCAGAAGCTGCATGAAAATCTGGCACAGAGACCAGTGAGGCTAAATGCCCTGTGGCAGGATGGTGTCAGCATGTCTCCCAAGAAGGTCATGGTGGTGGAGCACCATGAGCAAAAGGGAGTGTTAGCTGTGAGGCCTAATATACTAGCATTTTCTCTACTTTTCCAATATGCTAAGATTGGTTAAAAATTATTTCTTTACAGAGGCAAATGACTTCTTTATATCTCTAACACTTACCTTTGACCCTCCATATTAAAAGCAGAGAATCTGTCTTTCCCCCTAATAGTTTAAGAAAATATATATATATCTACATATATATGAGGTCAGACAATTAAGTTCTCAAACTCATCCTAGAAAAAGTGCTTTGAAGGGAGGAGTAGGTGCTGGCATTGGTGCATACCTTCCCAAGGGGAGTGCTTTGAGGTTTGACTGAAGTGACATTCAGCAACAGGTGTGTAGCATTTTTTCCAGGATGAATTTGCAAACTTAATTTTTGGACCTCATATACATTAGTATTTATACAATTATAAGAGCTAAATGATAATGAATATGTCTTATTATATTTAAGTAAAGCTTAAGTAACAATTTTATAACATTTCTACAAATCAAGATGAAGTAAATAGATGCCATGATTGGAATTTAAGGGTCATATGAAAAAATGGAAGTAAGGATGGGTATTTCTGTATTTAATAAAATACAGTCAGTATGAATTTTATCCAGTTTTTAAATAGCCCTAATTTGTAAAATAAAATTAACCAGACCATGCCAAACCCTTTGAACCTATAGTTTTTTATAAGAGAGATGAAGGGCAAAGTAATAATAAGCCTCTAGATGCTTCAGTTGTGAAGAGTAGAGACTCCCACAAATCATCTTACCTTACCTGTGAGGGCTCCATGAGGGTACCCTGGCTTCACATGTCACCACTGTGATAGGTTCTCCCCTTTCTCACCCAAAAGGTGCTTCTGTGAGCTCATGACTACACCCATTCTGCTTGAAACCTGAACACAGTCACAATGCAGAGATATTGTTTTAGAAAAGAGCTGGTGTGTACTCAATAGAGCAATATTAGGTTATTATGTGGCTTTTGCTGTCTCATACACACCGGTGAATGGGGGAATCAGATTTAAACAGAGATAAATGCCTCTATTCTTTATCATTTTACTAAAAACATTGGTTAAGTTAGTCCCCACCCCCATCAGTATTCTCCTTCTCAAATACTGTACGTTCTTTCAATACAGAAGCTGCAGGGTAAAAGATATTTTATGTACTTGTTTTAGTAAAACAATTGGTCCAGTTAGTAAAGAGTGTGTCTAATTAATTTTCTCCTTGACACAGATAACTTCTTTCAATTCAAGAAATTGTGTAATTGTGTTACAGAACTTATTTTAGGTGTCTGTTATACCTGAAAACACCCTCATAATGGCAGGTGCATTCTGTGTCAGCCCTGACGTTGGCATTGCCTGGAGAACTCTGAACTTACTAAGGCCTGTGTCCTTCCCCAGACATTGATTTAATTGGATTGTGCTGGGCCCCAGGCATTGATGTTTCTTAGATGATTCTGCTAATAGACAAGCAATGAATCCTGGCTTATTAATTATACATAGTTATTTGATTTAATTGAATTCTTCCTTGATTTCCTAAACAACATATTAAAGCATTTTTATCCATCCGCCCTACAAATGAGCAGACTAACTTTTCTGATCTGAAAAGAAAAGACATGATATTCACCTGGGTAAACATCTTTAAAAATATAAATAGGAGGCTGGGGGGATCATACCTGGAAAGAGTTATTAAAAAACACAAAATGCAATGATGCACAATACACCCAAGACAGGTGTAGGGGAGGGGGGATGACTGGTGGACCTCCAAGGAGCCCCTGCTGGTCTTGGGTCCTGTGTAGCATAGGAAAGGGGAGTCATGGCCTTTCTTTATGAGTTGTGCATTTGCATTTTCTCACAATCTGAAAAATTCATTAGTAGTCTGAGGAAGTGGAACAGATGACAAGTTATAATGCAACATCTTTACTTTCTTTGCTATTAGAAACCTAAAAAGCATGTCTTCTTTTGGAGTTTGACAAATGTAATAATGCTTTGACTATTGCTAGAGAAATTGGATGACTTACAACATTCATTAAATACCATAGCCAAAAGGCATTTAATAGTAATTAGAATAACTTTAGTCATAGTTATAAATATAGTTTCTAATGAGGAAGTGGTTTTGTTAGTTCAGGTATGGACTAAGACATAATCCTAACTCCTGACAAAGTAGTTGGCAGGTGTGTCCACACATTATCAATATGATGGTGACAGTGGCCCATTCAGAACATTTATATGGTGCCCACTTACCACGTGTAGGGACTTTAGCCTCATAATAGCCATAGGTTCCATTATAATCCCAAAATTACAGATGGAATGTGGGAACTGCAGGTATTAAATTCTTGCTTAAGTTTACAACTTTAGTAAGACCACAAGGTTCAGAGACCAGACTTTTAAATGCACAATGCCATATGATGTAGAGTCTAAAGGAGAAAACAAGCCACTTAAACCATCCCAATGAAAGAGAAGAAAGAATAGGGGGTGGGGAGGAAGAAAAGAAGCAAGGAAAGAAAGAAGGAAAAAAGCAAGGGGAGAAGAAGGAAAGGAAGAGCTCTTTGACCAACTTGAGTATACATGGAAGACATGAGTTTAACTTTTCAGTGCCTATGCAATACTCTCTAAAGCATTTTCTTCTTTTACTTATTTACTTATGTGCACAGAAACCCTCATAGTGTCACAGTAGCAAAACATCCAGCAAAGCATAGACATTTATAATAATCAGCTAAAAAATTATTGAGAACAGCTTGATCAAAAGTTTTAGGAATATTTTATCTTATTCATCTGATTTATGTGTCTGTGTGTAGCATGGGGTAGGAGGGTTGGCCATGGATCCCCCCCTTTCTGTAGCAGAGTGAAGGAAGAGAGGCTCAGTGTGAAAGAAAATAAATTTTGAAGTATTTCTTCTTTTTCTATTGTCTATAAGATTTGGCATGATTTGTTTTTTAAAATTATCTTCTATTATTTGAGACTTTGACAAAAATAAAATAAATTGTAGGTATACAAGTCCCAATATGGGGGTGTTCTTATGGGATGTTCTTATGGGACTCTATTTCTTATCCCCATCATCTAATCATCATAATCTTAATGATAAGTAAGTTCACGTTTTTAAGTTTCAGTCAAGGAGAAGACAGTAAGGATGCTGCCTCTAGTAAGACTTTAAGATCCCTCAGCAAGGAAGAGTCAAACCAAGATTCAGAATCCTGATTCTGAATTCAAGAAGGAAACCTGGGAAGGGGATTCTGAATTTAAGAAGGAAACCTGGGAAGGAGGGATTAGATCAGGAAGGGCCTTATAAGCAGTGCTGAGGAAAGAAGGTATCTTCCAAAGAAATAAAATAGCTATTAAAAATATTCAATCCCAGTCATATTTGTAATTTTGAAGATTGCTGAGCCTGTGTGTGCAGAAAGTCTTAGATTGGAAAAAGACCGGAGGGCAAGACACCAAAGACAGGCTTTGCCTTTGGGCTAGGGAAAAGCAAAGGGTCTGAGTTGGGTTGGCAATCTTGGGTAAGCAGAGAAAAGACATATGAATTGATGGCAATGAGAATAATAGGAAGAGGAATGTAGGAGAAACAACACTCAGTTTAGTGTGTGCTGATTGTGAGGCACCTGTGAAGAAGGATGGGTGAATAGAAATACCCCAATAAGGAGTACACTAGATTTTGAGATCTACTTTTTTTTTTAAACTAGTAAAGGGGAAAAATATCAGCTCCATTGTTGACTCTATTGATCCTGATGGAGTGTCAGTATGGCCAATGAGGAATAAAAACAAAAGCTTTAAAGCTTGTTTAAAAACAAAACTTTAGCAAGACTAACGTTCTTCAAGTTTCTCTTGATGTTTGGTATCTGCCTTGGAATTCACTGTTATTTTCTCTAAATTTTTCAAGATGCTGTCTATTTGGAACCTCAAGGCTAATAGTTGAATGGACTTGTTTTCTTAATCTATTTCCACAAAACAGCCACCAAAATTTAGTAGCTTAAAATATGATCATATTATTCTGTTCATGACTCTGTAGTTGTGTAGGGCATGGTGGGGGCAAGTCTGCATCATCTGGGAATGGATTAAAGATCAGGGGCTGGAATTGTTGGCAGGCTCATTTGCTCCCATGTCTAGTAGTTGATGCCAGCTGTTGGATTTCCATGTGAGCATCTGGCTTCCTCTCAGCATAGTGGGTGGATACAAAGGTGAGAATCCCAGGAGGCAGAAGAGAGCCAGGCAGAGTTATGTTGCCTTTCTAAACTGAGCCAAGGAAGTTTGCTGGTGTCACTCTTATCACATTTATGGTCATTAGAAGTGAGTCACTAAATCTGGCCCTTTGTCACAGGGAGGGAAATTAGACTTTTTTTTTTATTAAGTGTTATTCAAGCACATATGAGGCTGTTCAGAAAGTATCCAGTCATTGTCAATTGTCAATACTATTTTTCATAGCACATGGCTGGATACTTTCTGGATAGACCTCATTTTCAACCCCCTAGAGGGATCTCAGAAGGCTGTGTTACTTACAACCAACTATTTTTTTTCAAATTGAAATATAATCTTTAAGAGAAACCATAGCTGAAGCCAAGATTGTATTTAGGAGTTATCACAGTTAAAGAAATAAAACTATACATAAATTTGATATTTCAGAGCAGTTTTTCCTTGGTGCAAGACATTTTAAATTTTAAATATGGTTTTGGGCAGTTTTGCATATTATGTAAATTGAGAGCAGAAGATGAATTTGGGGTCAATCTTAAAAATTCATTTTGGGCAAGCACAGCATTTGCACAGCATCCCCCTGGTTTCATGCTATTTATATAAAAGAGCTGTGCTTTTGTGAGATCTTCAGGGTAAATGACAACTCAAGGAGAGGAAATGCCTTTTCATTTGAAATGACCTTTGTGGACATGCTGTTATTTTCAATATATTGTAAAAGAGGTGAATCTGAACAGTGTTAAAAAATATTTAATAGGCCATCTATTTATGACATGTTGTATGGCTAAATGTTGATTAGCATTTGGCTAAAGGAGGCCAAATGGAAAAAGCTCAACTTTGGAATCCATAGCCCTGATTCTGAATCTTGGTTTGATTCTTTCTTGCTGAGGGACTTTAAAGTCTTATTATAAGGATCAGAGACATCATCATTCATGTTTCCTGAGTGAAAGTCAAAAACTTCAACTTATTTATCATTAAGATTATGGTGATGATGGGGGTGGCTGAAGATGGCTGACTGGAGCCAGCTTTCCACCAAGGCTCCCATACAGAAGGAGAGTTAAAGGACAGAAGTTTAGCAAGTAATCCAATGGCTTGGAGCTGAGCCAAGAGAGAAGGTTGAAGAATGCTGAGTTGAGCTGCAACACCAAGGAAAGAAACAATAGGTACAAAATCCATTGCCAAGTGGATGGGAGTCCCTTCCCCCATGAGAATAACTCACTGTATACTCTATACAAACAAGCAAGCAGAGTTCAGAACCCCCCCCCCCCATTTTATCCTACAGGAGAGACCCTCTAAAAACCAGAACTTCTTCCCTAGAGAGGACTTACAAATGTGCCATGGCACTCTCCTGCCAGGCATAAAACTGTATAAAACTGTATATATTCTCTACCTGCAATTCTCAACTCCTAGAACTCCCATCTACTCTCACCCCAAGGTCTGGAGGCCTGTTCTCCATGGAGTCCAGATTCTTGGGCATTTTCTCAAGAGGTGTGGACAGGGCATGGGGTATTGCTGGTCTGTGCTGATTCTGTAGCATGGGAGTAAGGAAAAAATGGTGAACTGAGGGAACCATAAGCAGGAGGGAGAGGCAATGCCCTGCAGCACAGAGCAGCAGCTGCAGTGGTGGCAACAATAGGGCTCACACTCCTGGGGATATTTTGGAGAGACACTCCCTGCCTCTCTGGTCAACCAGAGGAAGCTGGGCATCTTCTCTGGTGGCAGCCACTGGCAGAATAGATCTGGGATGGAAATGCAGGCCTTGTGAGTAAAGGGTATACCTGAGGTGGTACCTGCCTGGGCGGAGCGTGGCAGGAACTCATGGAGAGATGACATACTCCCAGGGTGGGGCTGAGCCAGAAGGACTGCTTTAGTGAACCTAAGAAGTACATGGCCCTCAGGGGATCATAGCTGGGACAAAGGCAGGCGGGCAGAGGCTGGAACTGACAGCTGAGTGTGAGCTCTAACTGCACCCAACCCAACACCAACTGCAGCTGAGACAGACATGCCAGCTCCAGACAGCAGCATGCACTGGGGATGAGTCACATTTTCTGTGAACTCAAATAGCGTCTGATCTTCAGGGGAATACAGCTGGGACAGAAACAAATTCTGTGAAATTGTTCTGTTCTGTCAGCAACATCAATCAGGGGTGGGGCTGGAACTGAGTGAACTGCCTCAGCTCCCTCTGCTGGATAGTGGCAGAGAGTGATGGTCTGGCCGAGGAGACATAGATCTCCTTGTGACTCAGTCGGGCACAACCCCGTGGAACATCTTCTCATTAGAGGGAACTTAGTCACAACCCTGCGGGGTTACCAGTGACTGGGTGTGCAAGAGATGCAAGGTGGAGAAGGGGCATCAACCTTCCCAGATTAATTCATTTGCTGGGTGTGTCCTTCTGACCTCACGGAACACCAGAGCAAGTCATACTTGAGCTGCCAGGAGACCCTTGCTATCTAGTTGCTGTAGACCTTTTGAACTCTCCCACCTGAGACCAGTGATGACTGGGACAATTGATTTGGACCTCTTGAACTGGGTCAATCACCCAAGGACTATCCAAAGTGGTACCCTGGGTGTGTGGTTCTGGGAAGGTTTGATTTTCCTTTTCCAGTTGTTGCCCATAGGGGGCAAGGTGACTTAATTGTGGTATTTCTCCACAGCTGAGACTTCAATCTAGAGTAACTGATTCCATAGAGTAGGAAAGAGACCAGCTGAAAACAAGACAGAGCCATTTAGCCCAACCACATCAAGTAGGTCCCCAGTTTCTCAGGCCATAGCACTGTACGGGACCTTTGCAAAGCTCTAGGGGAAAAGGTACAGACACCAGTCCCAGATCTTGAGCAAAGGGCTGGTTAATCACTACTCTTAGAGCCCCAAACCTATCTTCTCCTAATCTGCATCTGCTCATCTAACCAAACAGTGTAAAATAATTATGGGGCAGAATCAGTGGAAAAGCTCCAGTAACATGAATAACCAGAGTAGATCAACTCCCCCAAAGAACGACATGGTGGACATAACTGAAGATCCCATTCATAAACAGATGGCTGAGATGTCAGAAATTGAATTCAGAATTTGGATTGCAAATAAGATTAATAGAATGGAGGTAAGGTTGGAATTAGAAATTCAAGGAGCATTTCAAAAGTTTTGTGAAGAATTCAATGAATTCAAAGACAAAATCACCAAAGATTTTGACACATTGAGACAAGAATTTGCAGCCCTCAAAGATCTGATAAATACAGTAGAATCCCTCAGTAACAGAATGGAGCAGGCAGAAGAAAGGATTTCTGACATTGAAGATAAAGCTTTTAAATGTTCCCAAACACTCAAAGAGGAAGAGAAATGGAGAGCAAAACCAGATCATTCTCTCAGAGACCTCTGGGATAATTTGAAGAAAACTAATATTTGCCTTGTAGGAATTCCTGAAGGCAATGAGGTGGCTTCAAAAGGCACAGAGGCTCTTCTTCATGAGATAATGAAGGACAACTTTCCAGACATGACAGGAGATTCTGAAATTCAGATAGCAGACAGTTTCAGGAACCCCAGCATGACCCAACCTAAATAAGACATTTCCTACTAACGTTATAATTAACTTTGCCAAAGTTAAAATGAAGGAGAAAATTCTGTAAGCAGCCAGACATAAGAAAACCATAACCTACAAGGGGAAGAATATTAGAATGACTGTATATCTCTGCTGAAATCTTTCAAGCTAGAAGAGGGTGGTCATCAACTTTTAATCTCTTAGAACAAAATAGCTTTCAACCCAGGATCCTGTATCCAGCTAAACTGAGTTTCATTTATGATGGAGAAATTAAATACATTAATGACATTCACATGTTGAAGAAATTTGCTATTACTAAACCAGCTCTCCAGGATATTCTTAGACCTATCCTCCATAAGACCGGCACAATCCTCCACTACCAAAGTAAACTCACTCAGAAAATTTTGATCAAATTCCAACTTCCAGCTGGTCTCTGTCCTACTCTAGTGGTGAAAGGATTAAAAATGTCCAGTGTACGTTCGAAAAATTTGATCCAAAATTCTACCAGATTTATCTATATTTATAATTAATGTGCTTCCCTCTAAAGAGGCAGAAGTTGGTTGGCTGGTTACAAAAACTCAGGCCAGATATCTGCTCCATACAAGAATCTCATCTTACCTTAAAAGATAAATACAGTCTCAGGGTGAAGGGATGGTCATCTATATTTGAGGCAAATGGAAATCAGAGGAAAAGCAGGTGTTACAATTTTATTCACAGATACAATAGGTTTAAAACCAACAAAAGTAAGGAAAGATAAGGATTATCACTTCATATTTATTAAGGGTAACAGCCAACATGATGCGATTTCAATTATTATCATTTATGCACCCAACCACAATGCACCTCAATTTATAAGAGAGACTCTATCAGACATGAACAACTTGATTTCCTCCAGCACCATAATAGTCAGAGGTTTTAACACTCCTTTGGCAGTGTTGGATAGATCCTCCAATAAGAAGCTAAGCAAAGAAATTTTAGACTTAAACGTAACCATTCAACAATTGGATTTAACAGACATTTACAGGACATTTCATCCTAACAAAACTGAAAACACATTCTTCTCATCAGGCCATGGAACATCCTTCAAAATTGATCACATCTTAGGCAACATGCCTAAACTTAGTAAATTTAAAAGAATAGAAATTATTCCTTGCATCTTCTTGGACCATCATGGAATAAAAGTTGAACTCAATAAGAACAGGAATCTGCATGTTCAAACAAAAACATGGAAACTAAATAACTTTATGTTGAATAATAGCTGGGTCATAGATGAGATTGAGAAGGAAATTATCAAATTTTTGGAACAAAGCAACAATGAAGACATGGATTATCAGAACCTCTGGGATACCACAAAGGCAGTTCTAACAGGGAAATTTATAGTACTGCAAGCCTTCCTCAAGAGAAAGAAAGAGAGGCTTGGCACCTGTGGCTCAATGGGCTAAGGCACCAGCCACTTACACCTGAGCTGGCGGGTTTGAATCCAGCCTGGGCCCGCCAAACAACAACGATGGCTGCAACCAAAAAATGGCCGGGCATTGTGGCGGGCACCTGTAGTCCCAGCTACTTGGGAGGCAGAGGCAGGAGACTCACTTGAGCCCAGGAATTGGAGGTTGCTGTGAGCTGTGATGCCACAGCACTCTATCCAGGGTGACAGCTTGAGGCTTTGTCTCAAAAAAAAAAAAAAAAAAGTTATTTGAGCCTGAAAATGATTGAGGACCCAGCTATTTTAAGAATATCTAAACACATCTTGGGCAGCACCTGTGGCTCAGTGGGTAGGGTGCTGGCCCCATATACCAAGGGTGCTAGGTTTGAACCCTGCCCAGCTGAACTGCAACAAAAAATAGCTGGGCATTGTGGCGGGTGACTGTAGTCCCAGCTACTGGGGAGGCTGAGGCAAGAGAATCACCTAAGCCCAGGAGTTGGAGGTTGCTGTGAGCTGTGAAGCCACAGTACTCTACTGAGGGCGATAAGTGAGACTCTGTTTCTAAAAAAATATATATATATACACATATATATATATGTATGTAATACATCCACAAAAGTATAAATAAAATACACCTAATAGTTTCCCAACTATTAGGCCAATAGTGTGGCCTTCTATAATGCCAAATTAATATAAACAGTAGCCAGAAACATAAAAATTTTTATTATATTTTTGGGACCAAGTTTCACAACCTAAAGTACATATATTAGTAGAAATTCACGTGGACCTGGAACTTATTTTCAAAAAATATTAAAGCTTATTGAGTAGCATACTCCACTTACCACTTGTAGATGAAGTGTCAAAAGTATTAAAAATATTTGTCAAGGAGATAGGCAAAAGTGTATCTTTTCTTCAATGCAAATCAACATTAAAGAGCACGTTGCAGTCCAGTCTTACAATGCCGCGCTGTCCCCACTAGCTGAGTGATTCTGTTCTTAGCCAGACATGGTGGCTCCAGGACGTTCATTTCCCCGCAGCCAGCACAGGTATGAGATTTTCTTTCTTCTCAGTGCATCAGGAGAAAGTTTTCCAAGGCAGTTGCACCCAAACTGCTCTTACATCTGAAGGTCTCCTTGCCCTAGGCTCTGCGCTGGAGGCATCAAGAAACAGAAAGGAGCAGGCAGGAGCCAGACACAGGTCGCCCCACAGCTCGTCCTCTTCAGGCAGTTGCTTTTGCCCCCAGAAACACAGTCCGTGCTCGACTTCCCACTGGGGTATGGGCTCAGTTTACTCCCAGGGGCTAGACGTCATTAGTTAGCTGGAGTTACCTGAGAGTAACCAGCGTGGGGAGCTCAGCCGGGACAGATGCCACAGGAGCTCTGGGCATCATTGCTCAGCTGCAGCTGAGGGCTTTCGGGCACTTGTGTCACTCGGGTGCCTGCATTGATTAGGGGCCGCTCTGGCGCTGAGGGCTTCCTTGGTTTCCGAAATGCAGATTCCTTAATGGATCAGTCCTGGTTGAAGCTGTGGGGGTAGACAAGTGGAGAGGTGAAGCCGACAGTTACTGGGGTGTATGAGGAAGGGTGGAGACATCTGAAGGAAGCTGTGGAGAAGACAGAAACCATTCCAAGTCTTTGCAATCTAAGATGCAGTCTCTGGCAATCGGGTGTTTCTCTTGCCATGGTATGTCCAGCTGAAATGTGGGATGCTCACTGGCTCGCCCTCAGAAATGGTACTTTCATCTGTGTTCACAGCAGCACTTCACAATAGCCAAAAGGTGGGAGCAACTTACACCCCCGTCTACAAATGAATGGACATGCAAAATGCAGTATATACCTATGTTGGGATATTATTCCGTCATAACAGGAAGGAAATTCTGTCACGTGCTACAACATGGAGAAACCTGGAAGGTGTTATGCTGAATGAAATAAGTCAGTTACAAAAAGACACCTACTATGTGATTCCACTTTTGTAAGTTACCTGGAATAGTCAAATTCATAGACAGAAGAATGGTGGTTGTCAGGGTCTGGAGCGGGAGGGAATGAGGAAGGATGTAGTTTGGACACATGAACGCTTCAGGTCTCATGCTGAAACTCCATCCCTGGTACTGAAGGTGGGGCCTGGCGGGAGGTGTTCCGGTCGTGGGAGTTGATCCCTCATGAATGGCTTGGTGCTGTCCCACAGTAACAAGTGAGTTCTTGCTTTATTAGTTCATGCTAGAGCTGGTTGTTTAAAGGAGGCTGGTGCCACCTTCTCTCTCCCATGCTCCCTGGCTCCCCATGTGATACACCTCTTTGCCTTTCACCTTCTGCATGATGGAAGCTCCCTGAAGCCCTTACCAGAATCATGCTGGCATCATGCTTGTGTAGTGTGTAGGACCATGACCCCAATAAACCTCTTTTCTTTATAAATTACCCAGTCTCAGGTATTTCCATTAGAGCAATGCAAAATAGACTAATGCAAGGAGTTAGTGTTTAATGGGTTTAAAGATTCAGTTTGCAATGACGAAAAGTTCTGGAGACAGACAGTGATGATGATTATGTATCATTGTGAATGTACTTAATGCCACAGAACTATACACTTAAAATGGTAAGTTTTTTTTTTTTTAAATACATGTATTTTATTATTCTTCATTACATTATTCCCCCCCCCCACCCGTCCGTGATAAGACAGAATTGATTTACAGAAAAGAATACAGAAAACACCAAAGCTCCTGGTAGTGGGAGAGATTTCAA
>CAUYRH010066271.1:0-15302 GCA_963574655.1 Perodicticus potto | reverse complement strand
TTTTTTGAGACAGAGCCTCAGCTGTCACCCTGGATAGAGTGCTGTGGCATCACAGCTCACAGCAACCTCCAATTCCTGGGCTCAAGCGAGTCTCCTGCCTCCGCCTCCCAAGTAGCTGGGACTACAGGTGCCCGCCGCAACACCCAGCCATTTTTTGGTTGCAGCCGTCATTGTTGTTTGGCAGGCCAAGGCTGGATTCGAACCCGCCAGCTCAGGTGTACGTGGCTGGCGCTTTAGCCTGTTGAGCCACAGGCGCCGAGCCGATTTCCTTGTTTTCTTGGATGCTCCCTCCCAGTCTCCTACTCCATTACTCTCTTTCTCAATGTTGGAGTGTCCCAGGATTTGGCCCCTGGAATTTGTCTTCACTCTTTCTTCCAAGCCAAAGATCGTAAGCTGACAGCCCACATACGTGGTTTAATTACCTCATGAAGTTAGAAAACATCTGATTTAGTTGCAGGCATCAATTTTTTTACATTTAAACAATACAGATTTCTGGTTCCTTTAAGGAAAAAAAACAGTATCTGTAAGTACTGGGCCAGCATTCTCACAAGGGCACAATCAGCTGGGTGGAGCAGAAGCTGCTTCCTTGACGCTGGGTCCGTTTGTTATCCGCGATACACGAGAGTTGAGAATACTGTCCTGAGTCATATTCCCATAAGTACTAAAAGACTCCCGTCCCAAGGCCACCAGAACACCTAGCAGTCAGTTCTTGGTCAACTTTACCGCTGGTTGGGTAGAGTCCGCTGGCGCCTCCAAGAAAGGAGGCGCTGAAGGACTCCACCCACAGAGAACTTAGCTCTCGGTCAAAAACAAGACATGCACGTCTTAAGTGCAGTCACACTGCGCCAAATTCAGAAAGTCTTTTCGGCAAAAGATGATTGCTGTGGTCGTCTAAAAGCATCAAGTCTGGTATTCCGCTGCCTCTCCGGGCTGAGGTGGCCTGGGGACACCAAGAGGAGACCTTCTTCGAGGACGGAAAGATCACTGAAAGACGCTGAGCAAGACAGACTTTCTCGCCGTCGCTCACAGGTGCTGGATTGAATCTGAGGAGCTGGGATCGCGCGGGGACTTGCAGTGCCTTACTCGGAGGCTGGCAGCTGTGCGGCGTTTGGAGGGCGGGTCTGGCCCGGCTGGGCGGAGACTGGGCGGGGCCCAGGAGCGTCCTCAGCCCCACGGCCAGGCCCCGCGCGCGCTTCCTCCAGCTATCCCCACTCCCCCAACCCTTGACGGGTTCAGGAGGCCCGAGACAGCAGCTAGGGAACCAGGTCAAGCGGACGAGGACGCAGAACTGCCCAATGGCAGAAGCCTCCGCCCAGGAAGCCCCACCCAACCAAAGCACGGACGCCCGGCGCCCGCAGAGCCCACGCGCGACCGAGCGAGGGCGCGGGAGGGCGCGTGCGGCGTGACGACGCGACTCGCGGCGCGTCCCGTGACGCCATCGCGCCCGCTTTTGAAAGTTGGCGCCCGGGGCCGCCTCCCATGCTGCCCCGCGCCAACCCCTCCCCTCACCTTTCCTCCCCCGCCCTCCGCTCGCCGCCCGGCCGGCCCCCCCCAACCCGTCCCTTCCCTTATCAGCACCCGCGGCCCCGGCAGCGCCGACGCAGGCGCACTGCACCGCGCCGCCGCCATTTTGTGTCCGAGCCTGTGGAGCGATTAAACCGTGCGCGGAGCTGCTTCTTTGGCGGCAGCGGCGGCGGCGGTAGCCGGTGCGGGCGCGCAGAGCTGGCTGGGGACGCCGGGTGGCCGGAGCGGTGGAGCGGCGGCGGAGCTGGCGCTGCGGGGGGTGTGGCGCGGAGGTAAGGGGGCCCGGGGTGGAGGAGGTTTCGCGGGCCGCCTCTAGGTGTCACGATGGGGCCGCTCCGGTCGGCGCTGGCTGCAGCCCGGCGCCAGCGCCGCCGCCGGGGGGTGTTTGTCTCCCTCTACCGTCCCTGCTGCGGCGCGGCCGCCGCCATTGCCCGTCGCCGCCGTGGCCCGGCCGTCCCCCCACCCCCACCCCTGCCTTCTAAGCCTCCCTCTTGGCGGCGCGCTAGGCCTCGGGCGGCGGCGGCGACAGAGGCCCGCGCGCCCGGCGACTCCATTTTCCTTCCTTTGTCTCTGCCCTCGAGGCCGGCTCTTGGCCCGGCCGATCGCCCAGCCGCGGCCCGCCCTCTGCCCTCCGCCCCTCCCGTGGCGGGTGGTCCCAGCCTAGGCGCTATCTCCGCGCCCGGGCTTTGGCTACCGCTTAGCTCAAGGATCCAAACCCGCTGCCGAAGCGCGCGTAGCCGGGTCTCCGTGCCGTATGGGTGTCGGGCCCTGGTCTGCGCGTCTCGGGCTGCCCCTCCTCCAATCCTCCCGGTCCCCGGAACTTACCCGGCCGCCCTGTGAGCTTCCCCAGCTGCTCAGCAGTCGCTCCCAGTCCGCGCCTCGCCGCCGCTGGTCTTCGTCTCCGCGGAGTGGCGCAGGCGGCGCTGCTGCGACTGCAAACAGAGGGACCCCAGAGCTGCCGAGAGCTCCCTCTGCAAGGCTGGCTGAGCTGCTCGCACCTCTACGCCGCCTGAGCGGGCGGGGGGACGCGCGCTCGCCGCCCCCGCTGCGCCCCTAAAGTCGCGCTCGGGCTCCTCGCCCGACCCGACCCGAGCGACCCCCCCACCAGGGGCGGAAAAGACTGGAGTTCCGCACCAAATAGTTTTTCTCCAGCTATGCTAAGATTTCCCAGCCCGTTGGAATGATAGCAGCCTAACTTTTGTACAGAGATCTCAAAGGGACCGAAAGTTAATTTCACTCGGATCCCAAATGACGTGACAAATTACTTAATTCGGGAGTATGGGCTAAGTTCCGTTCAGGCGACCCTTGATTTCTCCCCTCCCACCCACGTTTTAAAGTGTCCTGACGGAAACTTAGTACTACACCTCTTAGTACCTGATGCTTTAGGCGAAAGCAGTTCTGCCCCGGGATTGTGCAACCCGATCTAAAGCGCCAGTAGGGGAGAATGAATTTATTCTTGACTCGATTGGTAATTTGCCCATATGCTGAAATATAAGGGTTGATGTTGTAATTGAATCCTGGGTCACTTGCTGCAGATGGTTTATAAATATCCACGCCTAATGTAACTACTCTTTAGTAGCTGACTTCCTGTAGTCCTGAGTTCAGCATTAAATAAACGTTCCTATGCGTAAACTCTTCACATTTTGAATTTAGATCAGCTAGGAAAGTTTAAATTCCATAGCTGCATAGGTGGAGGAGGACATTAAACAGAGCATATATTTAAATTTACTTTGTCCTTAAGTCTTCTTTCATCGTTAAAAAGGTTCCTGTTGAATTACAGGAGTCTTCTCTTTTTGGTTTTTCCTTAAATATTCTAGCACCTTAATATAGTACTGTGCAGCAGTTGATGTATCAGTTCGGGTTGCTTTGGGGAGAAGAAAGTGTAGATTATCTTCCTTTTTTTAGACAGGAAAGCTATGTTAAATTTATGAGGATATTAAAAACAGCCTGGTGCTATACCAAGTTGTCTGGTCCACTGTATATAATCTCAATATGTGGGTCCTTGTGGCATGTGCCTCCAGAGGCAAGTCTTTCAACATCCTTTTTTGTTGTTGGAGACAGAGTGTCACTTTGTCACCCCTGGTAGAGTGCTGTAGCATCGCAGCTCACAGCATCCTCAAACTCTTGGGCTTAAGTGATTCTTTTGCCTCAGCCTCCCAAGTAGCTGGTACGTCAGGCACCTGCCCCAACACCCAGCTATTTTTAGAGACAGGGTCTTGCTCTTGCTTTAGCTTAGGCTCATCTCAAACCTGTGAGCTCATGCAATCCACCCACCTCGACATCCCAGAGTGCTAGGATTACAGTAGTGAGCTACCACACCTGACCACAACATCCTTTTTTTTTGGAGTCTCAAGCTATCCCCCTAGGTAGAGTGCTATGGCATAATAGCTCAGGGCAACCTCCAGTTCTTCGGTTCAAGAGATCCTCTTGCCTCTGTTTTTCTATCTTTAGTAGAGACAGGGTCTTGCTTTGCTCAGCCTGATCTCAAACTCTTGAGCTCAAGCAGTCCACCCACCTTGGCCTCCCAGAGTACTAGCACAACATCCCTCTTTTGAACCCCACAAAATGTTCCTGTTCCCCCTCTTCTCCGTGAAATTATACCAAATAAATACCCATACTATTGATGTAGTGTTGGGCTTGGAAATAGAACCACCTCTAATTACCTATTAGTCCATTTGTGTAATTTGTTGCATTTTTTGTGTGATTTTCAGTTTTCCTTTTGAAATTGTGGTTAAGTTGGCATATTTTATTTATTAAAATAAGCTTCATAAAGTTAAAAATTAAAATGGATGGGGTTTGAGCCAAGAGTAAAGCTTGTTTTCTCAGGTTAGCACAGGATTTCACAGACTATGTTTGCTTTTTGGTTGGGTTCTATAGGCAGTTATCAGCTTCTTGTCTTCATTATTTATGGTATTTTAATGATATAGACTTTGTCCACACAGTTGGTATCCTTTGAGATTCCTGTGTTCCAGGATTGTACCTATTTTTAGTTTTTTGGTTAGAAAACCAGATCTACAGAGAGAATAAATTGAGGGTGAATTGGTACATCAAGGTACCCCAAGAGACCTACTTATTTAAGTCAGTAGTATGAGGAAGATTAAAATAGGAATGTCTGCCTACATAAAAAATATTGCTTATTTAAGAATAGTTATGAACTGCTCTTTTCAGCTTACATAAGAAAATATAGGGCTCAGCGCCCATAGCTGAGTGGTTAGGGTGTCTGCCACATGCACTGAGGCTGAGGCTGGTGGGTTTGAACTGGCCAAGACCTGCTAAACAACAATGACAGTAACAAACAACAACAAAAAATTGCCGTGTGTTGTGATGGGTGCCTGTAGTTCCAGCTAGTTGGGAGGTTGAGTTAAGAGAATCGCTTAAGCCCAAGAGTTTGAGGGTGCTGTGAGCAGTGAGGCACTTTATGGAGGGCGGCATAGTGAGACTGTGTCTCAAAAAAAAAAAAGAAAAAATATAGGAGGTGTAAAAATTAATCCTTAAAATGCATTCAGATTCTAAGAGCTTTAGGATTTTGTCTTAAGGGACACACAAAAATGAGGGCACCCACATGGGACTTCTCTGAGTGGCTTGGATTGTTCCTTGGCAGAGACCACCTGTGGCTGACTAAGGCCCTGGGGAGGAGTCCTGTGACACAGCCACTACATAGTGGTGCCTGCTGGCAGAAAGTCACCTCTAGAGATTGTTTTTCTGCTTCAAGGATGCTGCTGACATCATAGCTGCTCCACATCATCTCCTTTACGGACTTTGTTTTTTTTTTTTTTTTGAGACAGTCTCATTATGTCACATGTCACCCTTGGTAGAGTGCCGTCACAGCTCACAGCAACCTCAAACTCTTGGGCTTGAGCCATTATCTTTCCTCAGCTTCTCAGGTAGCTGGGATTATAGGCACCCACCACATGCCTGGCTATTTTTTTGTTGCAGTTGTCATTTTTAGCAGGCCTGGGCTGGGTTCAATCCCACCAGCCCCAGGAGAATGTGGCTGGCGCCCTAACCACTAAGCTATGGGCATTGAGCCAACATACTTATTTTTTTAGACCAGACTATCCACCTTATTTACCTGTCTTGCCACCATATGACTTCAGGCTGTTTTGCCAAAAATTAGGTCCATCTTCTAACAGGTAAGATTTGTTATAATTTAGGACTTGGAAAAAGGGACATAACAGGTTTAGAAAGAACAATAATGACAAGTATTTTGTTTTATTTATTTTTTTTTCATAGAGACGTGGGCTTAGGTGATTCTCTTGCCTCAGCCTCCTGAGTAGCTGGGACTACAGACGTCCGCCACAACGGCCGGCTATTTTTTTTGTTTTTGCAGTTTGGCCGGGGCTTGGCCGGGTTTGAACCAGCCACCCTCTGTATATGGGGCTGGTGCCCTACTCAACTGAGCCACAGGCGCTGACCCGTATTTATTTATTTTTTACTTTTTTATAATTTTGAGACAGAGTCTCACTATGTCACCTTTGGTAGAGTACTGTGGCATCACAGCTCATGGCAACCTCAAACTCTAGGGCTTAAGCAATTCTCTTGCCTCAACCTTCTGAGCAGCTGGGACTACAGGCGCCTGCCACAACGCCTGGCTATTTCTTGGTTGCAGCTGTCATTGTTGTTTAGCAGACCCAGGCTGGGCTCGAACCCACCAGCTTCTGTGTATGTGGCTGGCACCCTGTTCACTGAACTACAGGTACTGAGCCAATAATGACAAATATTACACAACTTTGGTTCATGGTTGGCTATGTAGATGTGTCATACTATATCTGTTTTTTTTTTTTTAAGACAGAGCCTCAAGCTGTCACTCTGGATAGAGTGCTATAGCGTCACAGTTCACAGCAACCTCCAATTCCTGGGCTCAAACGAGTCTCCTGCCTCCATCTCCCAAGTAGCTGGGACTACAGGCGCCCGCCACAATGCCTGGCCATTTTTTGGTTTCTGCCTTCATTGTTGTTTGGCGGGCCCGGGCTGGATTCGAACCTGCCAGCTCAGATGTACGTGGCTGGCGCCTTAGCCGCTTGAGCCACAGGCGCCGAGCCCATACTACATTTGTTTTTTAAAATATTTATTTATTGACAGGGTCTGGCATTGTTGCCCAGCCTGGAGTGCAGTGATACGATTATAGCTTGCTGTAGCCTCAAACTCCCCAAGGCTCATTCTTTCCCCCTGTTTCAACCTCACAAGTAGCTAGAACTTCAGGTGGGCACTAACATGCCCAGTTTTTTTTTTTTTTTTTTCCCCTTAGAGATGCTTAGAGATGGAGTCTCGCTTTGTTGCCCAGGCAGGTCTCTAACTCCTGGTCTCCATTGAGCCTTCTGGCTCACATTCAACTTTTTAAACATCCCTAAACTTTCTCTAAGCATTATCTTTGTATCTTCCTTGTGAATATCATTGTGCATTTTTTTTGTGATTTAGTATTTGAGTGCAAAGTTGTGACATTGCCTGTAGACTAATATATGGCCCCAGGGTAAGGATACATTTTTTTCCCACACTTTATCCTCATTTTTTTGGTCACTCTTACTTTTTCAGTGGCATGAAATTTCATTCCCTTTGAGGCTTGCTAGTGATATTATATGGACTAAGTACACTAATCCTCTATTTGTGTTATAAATTGCCTCTCAACATAGGAGACTTTTTTGTAAGTTTTATTGAAGAAAATATTGTATCAGCTTATTTTTGTGGACTTTAGTTCATTAGGAAACGGGTGTCCTCTTAGACATACCTCATATGCTAAATTTTCTGGAAACTTTTTTTTTTTGCAGTTTTTGGCTGGGGTTGGGTTTGAACCCGCCACCTCTGGCGTATGGGGGCTGGCACCCTACTCCTTTGAGCCACAGGCACCACCTGAAACTTTTTTTTTTTTTTTTACTAGACAGAGTCTCACTTTGTCGCCCTTGGTAGAGTGCTCTGGCTTCATAGCTCACAGCAACCTCCAGCTCCTGGGCTTAGGCCATTCTTTTGTCTCAGCCTCCCGAGTAACTGGGACTATAGGTGCCTGCCACAGTGCCCACCACAACACCCGGCATTTTTTTTTTTTTGTAGTTTGGCCGAGGCCGGGTTTGAACCTGCCACCTGTGGTATATGGGGTCAGCGCCCTACTCACTGAGCCACAGGCACTGCCTGAAACTTTTTTTTTTTTGAGACAGTCTCACTGTGTTGCCCTCGGTAGAATGCCGTGGCATCACAGCTCACAGCAACCTCCAGCTCTTGGGCTTAGATGATTCTCTTGCCTCAGCCTCCCTAGTAGCTGGGACTACAGGTGCTCGCCACAACTCCCGGGTTTTTTTTGTTTTTTTTTTGCAGTTTTTGGCCAGGGATGGGTTTGAACCCGCCACCTCCGGCATATGGGGCCAGTGCCCTACTCCTTTGAGCCACAGGTGCTGCCCACACCTGGCTATTTTTTTGTTGCAGTTTGTCTGGGACCGGGTTTGAACCCACCACCTTCAGTACATGGGGCTGGCGCCGTATTCACTGAGCCATAGGTGCCGTCCGACCTCAAACTCTTTGGGCTTAAGCAAATCTCTTGCCTCAGCCTCCCAAGTAGCTGGGACCACAAGTGTCTGCCACAGTGCCCGGCTATTTTTTCATTGCAGTTGTCATGTATGTTTAGCTGGCCTGGATCGGGTTTGAACCCGCCATCCTTGGTGCATATGGTCGACGCTGTAACCACTGTGCTACATGTGCCGCCTGGGAAACTTAATTCAAATTTAGTAATTTCAGTTAGGAGTTTCTTTTTTTCTATAGAGATAAGTTCCACTGTACCATTGCTTGAAACTTGACAGCTCGGCTCAGCGCCTGTGGCTCAGTGGACTAAGGCGCCAGCCACGTACACCTGAGCTGGCGGGTTCGAATCCAGCCCGGACCCACCAAACAACAATGACGGCTGCAACCAAAAAATGGCCAGGCGTTGCGGCGGGCGCCTATAGTCCCAGCTACTTGGGAGGTGGAGGCAGGAGACTCGCTTGAGCCCAGGAGTTGGAGGTTGCTGTGAGCTGCGATGCCATGGCACCCTATCCAGGGTGACAGCTTGAGGCTCTGTCTCAAAAAAAAAAAAAAAAAAAAAAAAAGACGACTACTTGCTGAAGATAAGGAAATAAGCTGATAAAAGGGTTAGGGCTATTACTGCACTTACAAAAATTAATTTTTTGATAGTTTGAATATGTGTGCTGTTATTTGGTTGCAAGATTGTAACAAAGTGCAATTTTGATACTCAACAAACCTTTACATATTCAGCCAATATCTAAAAAAAATAAGTGAATGTTTTGTAATTGGCTTGATGAACATTTATGGAATAGTTCAGTTAATGACATGATGTATTAATAGGTTTTTTGTTTCATTCCTAATTTTATCAGTCTTCAGTTTGCCCTCATTTTATTTTTCATACTGTATGTGAATTTGTGTGAGTTTAATGTTTCATAAAATGATTTATGCTTCTCTTTCAGAATGATCACAGGTCTAGAGCCAAAGAACAAGATGCACTAGTGGGCAGATTGGTGACCAGGGGCTTGAGAGTTGGTTTCTGTTTTCCCTCCTCAAACTGACTTTGCAGCCACGGGGAGGTAAGTGCTATTTCCATTTCTTGGTCTTAAATGAGAGTAATACAACTCTCCTGGGATTGGAGATTTGCTGGATAATTCTTGAGTGTAGATGCAGGACATCAGGTGTTTGAGAGTATACAGCCTTTATAATCAGAGTCCTGGGTTTGAAACTATATTACCACATTTTAACTGGGAGATGCTGGGCAAGTTACTTAGCCTGTCTATTCCTACAGTCTCCTTATTTGTGAGAATAATATTGTCAATCTCAGAGGCTGTTTCTAGAATAAATAAGAGTGTGTATGAAACATTAAGTACTTACTATTCTAAGTATGTACACAGGAATACCCTAGGAAATGGTGGCTGCTTTTCAGTAGACACCCTTGGAATAAATATTTTGATTATTAGAGAATGACCTGAAAAGTCCATGGCCTCTGGCAATTTGTAATTTTGATGAGAAACAGATGGAATCCTGTTCTTGGGGAAGCTGTTATCCTGGATAAAAATTGTCCTAATTAATTTGAGTTAGCTTAGTTGATGGCCCATATTTGTATCAGATTGCAATAGTCATTATCAATTTACTTTAGCCTATAATTTCTGCAATAAAATATAATAGACGTTATATGGAACTTGGAACAGGCTTTATATAAATATTAGGGTCTGCTGTGCTTTGGGATCTTGTAAACAACAAAGTAGTGTTCTAATATAAAAATTATTTCTTCTCAGGCTATCAGAAAGCACATCTTTTTTATACCATAGAAAAATCTGAAGATAATTTAATTGTACTTGTGTAATGGCTAAAAAAAGTGTAGTGGTAGAAATTATAAATGCCAAGATTAGATAAGTTTATCTGAATGAATCATGTAAGTGAATAAGATTTTTCTTGTAAACTGTGCCTGGAGCAGCTATAGACGAGGAGGGAATAGGAATGGAAGCTCTGCTATTCTTCAAACCTTCATTTTCCAAATGGGCCAAAGTGGTATCTTTCCTTTTTGTTTTTGAGATAAGAGTTGTTGCTTTTTTTTTTGGTAGAGACAGAGTCTCACTTTATCACCCTCGGTAGAGTGCCGTGGCATCACACAGCTCACAGTAACCTCCAACTCTTGGGCCCAGGAGATTCTCTTGCCTCAGCCTCCCAAGCAGCTGGGACCACAGGCGCCTGCCACAACACCCAGCTGGTTTTTTGTTGCAGTTGGGCCGGGGCTGGGCTTGAACCCGCCACCCTCGGTATATGGGGCCGGTGCCCTACTGACTGAGCCACAGGCGCCGCCCGAGACAGTTTTACTATGTCACCATGGGTAGTGTGCTGTGACGTGACAGCTCAGAGCAACCTCAGACTTTTGGGTTTAAGTGATTCTCTTGCCTCAGCCTCCCAAGTAGCTGAGACTACAGGCGCCCACCGTAACGCCTGGCGTTATTTTGTTGTTGTTGTTGTCATTGTCATTGTTGTTTAGCAGGCTGAGGTTCGAATCCACCAGCACCCTAACCACTGAGCAACAGGTGCCAAGCCCCAGCGTGGTATCTTGCTAGATGGGAAGGACAAAGGTTGTGTGGTAGTATTCTGTCTCTCTAGAAATAATTTGTTCCCTGCAGGGTCTTTTAGGAGTGTTGACACTGAGTGTATACTAATAAGCTGCTGAAAAAAGGAAACAATACTGATATGAAAAACTGTTGTGATATCTAGCTATAAGAATGTAGTGAATGGGTTTATAGGAACATGTTGATCACTTAAAGTGTTATGGCTAGCTTAATTGTTTTTATATCCCTATTTCTCAAAATGGGTTATTCATACTTCTCAGTGTACAAGGTGATATGGATTTCGGGGTACTTGGAGTCACAAAGTAAATATGACCCATCTTCTTGGAGCTTTAATTATATTCACTGATAGGGCAGTGAGTTAAGTAACTTAACTGATAAGTAATTAAAAACATTGTTATATTAAAACAAATCCACGTTTTTGGAATAGAAAATTGTACAGAATACAGACATATTCTGTACAGCTATACAGAACACAAACTGTATAACCAACTAAGATAACACAGGTTTTCTTTTATTTATTTATTTATTTTATTGAAGAGAGTTTCACTTTGTCACCCTTGTTAGAGTGCTGTGGCGTCATAGCTCACAGCAACCTCCAACTCTTGGACTCAAGTGATTCTCTTCCTCAGCTTCCCTAGTAGCTGGGACTACAGGCACCTGGCTGTTGTTTTTGTTTAGCAGGCCCAGGCTGGGTTTGAACCTACCAGCCCTGGAGCATGTGGCTGGTGCCCTAACCACTGAGGTACAGGCGCCCAGCCATAAGACAAGTTTTCAACAAAATGAAGCATGAGAGGCGGCGCCTGTGGATCATCGAGTAGGGCGCCGGCCCCATATACCGAAGGTGGTGGGTTCAAACCGGCCCAGACCGAACTGCAAAACAAAAAAATAGCCAGGTGTTGTGGCGGGTGCCTGTAGGCCCAGCTACTCAGGAGGCTGAGGCAAGAGAATTGCCTAAGCCCAGGAGTTGGAGGTTGCTGTGAGCTGTGTGATGCCACGGCACTCTGCTGAGGGTGATAAAGTGAGACTCTGTCTCTACAAAAAAAAAATGAGGCATGAGTGCCTAGGAGCAGGAAGTGCTCTTTGTATAGGTACTACAGTAAAAACATTTTAGAATTAGTACTTTTGAACTATATGATAGCTCTACTGTCCACCTCCTTACTTTGCCCCTGTTGTATTTTACTGTGGAATTTAGATGGTGCTTGCTTGCATGCATATTGCAGTACATGCCTGACATGCCCAAGACAGCTTGATGGGCAATTTAAGATATCTGAGCCAAGTCAGAAATATTGTCATCAAGACTATTCCAATGATTATAAGGGTTATAATGTGAAAGAAAAGAGGAAGCAATGAACAAAATTGGGTCTAAAACTATATAACAAATTTTATAAAACAGATATCATGTTGATTCAAGCATAATTAACCATTTATACTTATTCTGTTAACCCTCTCCTTCTTCCTTGAATTTAACTTGTTAAGTACTCAGAGTCATAAAATGGCTGAATCCTAAGTTGGACCTTGTGGATCCTAAGATAATTCTTCAAAAGCAACTATTCTTAACTTTTCTTTTTTTTCAATTGAGACAGTCTCACTCTGTTGCATCAGCCTAGCTTGCAGCAACCTCAATCTCCTGGATTCAGGCGGTCCTCCTGCCTCAGCCTCCTAAGTAGCTGGGACTACACGCATCTACCACAATGCCTGGCTACATTTTCTTATTTTCAATAGGGATGGGGTCTCACTCTTGCTCAGGCTGGTCTCGAACTCCTAAGCTCAAGCAGGCCTTCCTCCTTGGTCTCCCAGAGTGCTAGGATTACAGGTATGAGCCACTGTGCCTGTCCCCTCATTCTATACTTTAAATACTTGCCTTTCTACTTTGTGCCAGGCACTGCACTAAGTACTAGGATTTCAAAAATAAATAAGAAAAGGATTCTTTTCCTAAGGGTCTTAAACAGACTTACAGGGTAAGAAACATGTAAATAAGTGTTGTTGGTGCTCTGATAAAAGTGTGGTCAGAGTGCAGGGAGGGTTGGTAAATTATAAGAATTGATGAAAGATGTTGGGAAAGGCTTTCTAAAGAAAAGACTCATTAGGTGTAACAGATAACAAAGAAGCATAAAATTTTATATTAATCATATTAGTTGTCGTTGTTTGGCAGGCCCTGGGCTGGATTCGAACCTGTTAGCTTTGTTGTATGTGGCTGGCGCCCTAGCTGCTGAGCTACAGGCGCTGATCCTATTTTAATCATATTAGGGCTTCAAAGCCTGGCCATGCAGCTTAATAGCTGTGTGGCCTTGAACAAGTCCATTAGAGGTGACTTCTTTGGGTTTCCCTTTTCTCATTTGTAAAATACATAGGCTTGTGGTAGGTAAATGAAGAATTGTTTAGTTGGGAGAGGGTGGGAAATGTGTTTGTAAGCTTAATGTGCTATATGGAGGTAAAGTGGTAATTGTGGACTTTAGCAGTAGTTGGTCATTGTATATATTTGCATTTAACTGAACAGTGATCACCACCAGACAGTATAAAAGTTAGAACTAAATTGAAATATTTAGGATGAGGAAAATAGGATAGATTTATCACAAAATGTGTTGAGCATCAGAGAAATGGCTAACAAACAAGGTCATATGCCATTTTGGAAGTGATACACAGTAACCCATAAAAAGATAAGGGAAGACTGTACTTACTAACTAGCAAATGCTTATGAGAAAGGTTTTTTTTTTTTTTTTTTTTGGTAGAGAGAGTCTCATTTTATTGCCCTCAGCAGGGTGCCGTGGTGTCACAGCTCACAGCAACCTCCACTCTCCTGCCTCAGCCTCCTGAATAGCTGGGACTACAGGCGCCTGCCACAATGCCTGGCCATTTTTTTGTTGCAGTTGGGCCAGGACTGGGCTTGAACCTGCCACCCTCGGTATATGGGCCCAGCACCCCACCCACTGAGCCACAGTTGCTGCCCATGAGAAAGGTTTTTTAAAAGCATGGTACTGACTGGTCTGAAGGTAGTTAACACAAAGGTAGTTCACAGTTAGTAACAGATTGAACTCCTTGTTCTACTCCTTTCCTGTTCTTACTCTTGGACTTGACTAGGTTTTAAAAACAAGTAGTACTGAAAAAATTAGTTATTATGGAATAAAAGTAACGAAAATCCCAGGCCAGGTGTAGTGGCTCATGTCTGTAAACCCAACACTTTGGGAGACCAAGACAAGAGGACCACTTGATCCTAGGAGTTCGAAGCCAGCCTGGGCAACATAATGAGATCCCATCTCTACAAAAAATAAAGAAGGGGAAGCTCAAACAAAAACCTGGCATGTAGCAGGAGCTCAGTAAGTAATTATTTGGATGAAAAATGCTAGCAGTATGAGGGTGGTTATATTTGGGGTTACTTTTTGTTTGTTTTTGTTTTTGTTTTTATTTTTGAGACAGAGCCTCAAGCTGTCACCCTGGATAGGGTGTGGTGGCATCACAGCTCACAGCAACCTCCAATTCCTGGGCTCAAGCGAGTCTCCTGCCTCTGCCTCCCAAGTAGCTGGGACTACAGGCGCCCGCCACAACGCCTGGCTATTTTTTTTTTGGTTGCAGCTATCATTGTTGTTTGGTGGGCCCGGGCTGGATTCGAACCCGCCAGCTCAGGTGTACATGGCTGGCACCTTAGCCCGTTGAGCCACAGGCACCGAGCCTTTTTGTTGGTTTTATATAGTTTGTATAACTTTTATGTTGCAAATAAGTTCTGTTTCTTATGTTATATCAAAATTTGGCAATAGCAATATATTCAGTAGGGGACTGGTTAAATTATGGTTCATATGATAGAATGCCGTGTAACTCTTATGTATAATATATCGAAATGGAAGGATATTTCCAAAGCGCAAAAAAAAATCAGGTTACCAAACAGCATGTATAGTGTGATCTCAAGTGAGAGTAAATAGTGTATAGTGTATATATTGGAGGACCATGGATATACACAAGATTTTTCTTAAGAAAGAATCTAGAGTGCCATGGCGTCAGCCTACCTCACAGCAACCTCAAACCCCTGGGATCATTTGATCCTCCTGTCTCAACTTCCTGAGTAACTAGGACTATAGGTGTTCTTTAGTAGAGATGGGGTCTGGCTCTTGTTCAGGCTGGTCTCGAACTCCTGAGTTTAAGCGATTCTCTTGCCTCGGCCTCCCAGAGTAACAGTGTAAGCTATTGGGCCAGCCAACAAGATTTATTTTTTTTTATTTATTTATTTATTTATTTATTTATTTTAGAGACAGAGTCTCACGTTGTCACCCTTGATAAAGTGCTGTGGTGTCACAGCTCACAGCAACCTCCAGCTCTTGGGCTTAGGCGATTCTCTTGCCTCAGCCTCCCAAGTAGCTGGGACTACAGGTGCCCGCCAGAACACCTGACTATTTTTTGTTGCAGTTTGACCGGGGCTGGGTTCGAACCTGCCACCCTAGGCATATGGAGCTGGTGCCCTATTCATGAGCCACAGGCACTGCCTAAGATTTATTTTGTTTTTTTTTGTAATTTAAATTCTCAAAGAGCGGCTCGGCGCCTATGGCTCAACAGGCTAAGGCGCCAGTCACGTACACCTGAGCTGGCAGGTTCGAATCCAGCCTGGGCCCGCCAAACAACAATGATGGCTGCAACCAAAAAATGGCCAGGCGTTGTGGCGGGCGCCTGTAGTCCCAGCTACTTGGGAGGCGGAGGCAAGAGACTCGCTTGAGA
>CAUYRH010066268.1:0-36654 GCA_963574655.1 Perodicticus potto | reverse complement strand
TGCTTCATATACAATCAGAAACATTTTGATCGTACTGTGAGAGATAGCCCTCATAGCATTTTCTTAATCATTATATAAAGACATTGATACTCTACATTTAATAAGTTTCACCAGTACCCTACTAAGATGCACCGTAGGTGTGATCCCACCAATTGCCCTCCCTCCAAACCATCCTCCCCCCTCCCCTCCCCTCCCTTTCCCTTTTCCCTGTATTCTTGTGCTATAATTGGGTTTTAGCCTTCATATGAAAGCTATAAATTAGCTCTATATTAGGGCTGAGTACATTGGATACTTTCTTCTAGCATCCTAGTACTTGCGTGTCTGTCCGTTTGTCAGAGGCATCTACTTTGCCTGGAGGAAAAGGATTGTGAAAGTAGGAATTTAAAAAGCAGGAAACAGTCAATGTTCAGCGTGTATTTAACAACAACAAAAAAAACTCTCTCTAATCAGGATTTCAAATATCTGAAGAAATATCCCGAGGGAATCAGAGAACAGTGTTTAGACCATAAAAATAGAACGACAAAGAGGATGAAAGAAAGTGGAGCATCCTCTCCCACCCTGCATGTGAGTGGAGGGCATTTGGGCGGAGGAGCAGGATCCTGATGGGGTAAAGGCTGAGCATGGCTTAGAGGAGGGGGATAGGGAGGAGAGGCTCTCCAGGACCTGGCAAGAAAAATACAGGGCATTGGAGTCTGCATCAGAATTGCTAACCATGGTGAACAGCATAGGAGATTTGTGTTGAACCCTAACCGATACCCACAATTTATTGCCACTCTAGGGCATACCCCACATTACCATAAAGGGAAGCCCTGTTAGCTGTTCATCTTGTCCTTGACAGCTGCCATTATAACACTTCAAGTCTTTGTTACTTTCCCATCTGAAATGTGTGGGTAGCACTGCATCCTCCATTTATCAGGAGCTTGGATACTCCAACGGAGAGTGATGGGGTCCTGATACTCAGAGATGAGATGAGAGTGTGAAAGGGAAAGTCCGCAGAACTAAGACTTGGGTGTAACTGGACAGCACTGAGAACTATCCCTATCACACACTTCTTACATGGTATTGTGATAACAGTTTCCTACCTTCTGCTAGACCATAGGCTTATGAGGGTGAAAACCATGTGGATCTCGGTCAACCTTATAGCCAGTGCTCAATGCAGTGCCTGATACACTGTAGGTGCTCAGTAAACATTGGTTGGTTAAGTCAATAATTTAATAAAGAATGAGTGATTTTAAAGACAATAATTTTAGCAGTTCCTTTAAATAAAGAGACTGTCAAGAGGGTGGTGCCTTTATATGCTAAGCATCTGAGACCTAACACTTTTAAAAATTAAGCAAAGGGACTGAATTATTGATAATTTTAATGTGATGAAGTTAAGAGTCTTATTCGCAGAGAAAATGGGGCTATTATCCTGGATTCTCCAACAGACTTAATGTAACCCATGGGTTCTTATAGGTGGGGGGAAGAAGGATCAGAGTCAGGAAAGGACAGATAAGGATGGAAACAAAGTCAGGGAGATTTGAGGATGCTCCACTGGTGGCTCAGAAGACAGCGGAAGATGCCATGAGATGCAGGCAGCTGCTAGAAGTGAGAAAAGTCAAGGAAACAGGTCCCCCTGAAGAGCTTCCAGAAGGAATGTAGCCCTGAGGACACCTCAATTTTCAAACTTCTTTTAAATGTGGAAGTTAAAAAAAATTAACTTTCAAATAAAATTAAGACACATCTGATGAGTTTATATACATAATGCATTGTGTAATTATTACCACAATCAAATTAATTAATACATCACTTTTCATGCTGTACGTTAGATCCCCAGAACTTGTTCATCTTATAACCGAAAGTTTGTACTGTTTGACCATGAACTTCCCGTCCCCCTACCCCTGCCCAGCCCTGGAAACCACCACTCTACTTTCTGCTTCTAGGAGCTCACATGTTTTAGATTCCACATATAAATGAGGTGAAGCAGTATTTGGTGTTTTTTTTGTATCTAGCTTATTTCACTTAACATAATGTCCTCTAGGTTCATCCATGTTGTCATAAATGACAGTATTTCCTTCTTTTTAACGTCTGAATAATATTCCATTATAATATTCCACACATTTATGCATAGGTAATGTGTACTTATCTCATAATTTCTTTATCCATTCATCCACTGATGGACACTCAGGTTGTTCCTGTACCTTGGCTATCATGAATAATGCTGCAGTCAACATAAAGGTGCAGATGGCTCTTTGAGATACTGATTTCATTTTCTTTGCATATATACCCAGAAGTGTGATTGATGGATCAAATGGTAGTCTTAATTTTAGTTTTTGGAGGAACCTCCATACTTTTTCCCATAATGACTGTACTGATTTACATTCTCATCCATGGTATACAAGTATTTCCTTTCTCCATATCTTTACAAATGCTTTTTATCATTTGTCTTTTTAATAGTAGCCATTCTAAAAAGTATGAGTTGATACCTAATTGTGGTTTTAATTTGCATTTCTCTGATTAGTGATGTTGACTACTTACTCATACACCTGTTGGTCATTGGTATGTCCTTTTGTGAAAAATGTTTGTTCAAATACTTTGCCTGTTTTTTAAGTCAGGTTTCTTGGGTTCTTTTTTTTTTTGACTACTGAGTTGTGTGAGTTCCTTACTTATTTTGTACATTAACCCATTATCAAATATATTGTTTGCAAATATTTTCTATCATTAAAAGGTAGTCTTTTAATTTTGTTGACCATTTCCTTTGATATACAGAAGCTTTTTAGCTTGATGAAGTCCCACTTGCCTATTTTTGTTTTTCTTGTCTGCGCTTTTGGTGATGTATCTAAAAATCATTGCCTAGACCAGCGATGGCACACTGGTGTGCTGTGTGAGGATCTTAAGTGTGCTGTGAAAATTTTTAAAGAACGTTAATTAAATTATTTTCAAAAGACGTTCAAAGCACAAAAAGTATATTCTTTTCTTTAACTCTTTTTTTTAAATCAACATAATTTAAGTGTGTTGCAGAAGTTTAACTATAGGTTCCAGTGTGCTGTGAAATAAAAAATGTTGAAAAACACTGGCCGAGACGAACATCAAGGAGATTTTTCCTTATGTTTTCTTCTAAGAGATTTATGGTTTCGGATTTTACATGTAAGTTTATAATAAATTTCAAGTTAATTTTTGCTTATGGTATAATATTATGGTCAAATTTCATTCTTTTGCATGTGGATATGCAGTTTTCCCATTTATTAAAGAGAATTTCTCTTGTGTATCCTTACTGTGTATTCCTTTAACTCATTAAAAAAGGTTAATTGTAAAATAGATCCGGGCGGGTCCTTCAGAACAGATTCCGGAAGACGGCATTGTTATCACAGTTGGCAGCTCCATGCGTGTTATATCCTGAAGACCTTTCAGTGAGACAAGGTGTGGAGGCAGAAGACAGTGACACTGATGACCCTGACCCTGCGTAGACCTAGGCTAATGTGTGTATTTGTGTTTTAGTTTTTAGCAAAAAAAGTTTGAAAAGTCAAAAAGAACCAAAATTTTTAAAAAATAGAAAAAATCATATAAAATAAGAACATAGAGAAA
The DNA here is from genome assembly GCA_963574655.1 of Perodicticus potto. NCBI lineage: Eukaryota > Metazoa > Chordata > Mammalia > Primates > Lorisidae > Perodicticus > Perodicticus potto. The sequence goes on along the minus strand of CAUYRH010066268.1, from coordinate 33,090 downwards.
GAAAATACTTTTGAACAGCTTCACAATGTGTTTGTGTTTTCAGCTAACGGTTATTACAAAAGAGTACAAAAAAATTTGTAAAGTAAAAAGTGTTACAGTAAGCTCAGGTTAATTTATTATTGAAGAAAAAAATCTTTTTCATAAATTGAGTGTAGGCGAAGTGCAGTGTTTATAAAGTCTACAATAGTGCACGTTAGTGTCCTAGGCCTTCACATTCACTCGTGAACTCACCAAGAGCAACTTCCAACCTTGCACACTCCACTACCTCCACTCCTGGTAAGTGCCCTACACAGGTATACCATTTGTTATCTTTCATTTTATATTTTGACTGTGCCTTTTCTATGTTTAGATACACAAATATTTGCCATTGTGTTCCAATTGCCCACAATATTCCAGTACAGGTTCGTAGCGTAAGAGCAATAGCCTGTACCACACAGCCTAGGTGTGTAGGGTGGACCATGTAACACTGGCCACAGCCACAGTCGTGATATTCACATGATGAAATCACCTAACAAGAACAAATTTCTCAGATCATATTCGTTTAAGCAATGCATGACTATAAGGTTAAAATGTCCATATTCCAAAGTGATCTACAGATTCATTGTAATCCCTATCAAAATTTCAATGTCATTTTCACAAGAAACAGAGAAAATGATCCTAAAATTCACATGAATTTTAGTACTTCTGGCCTCCAGAATCATAAGGTAATGATATAGATTGTTTTAGTCCTAAGACATTAATACGCACGTATGGTTCTGTAAGCCGTCTCAGTTCCATGGGGTGTACTCACCTACTTAACAGACTGCTAGCTGGGAGAAGGTGTTTGAGAAGAACTTTATGAGGTGATGCTCAACTGGGACAGAAAAGGAGTTCTATAAACAGATTGGGCAATGCGAAGGAAGTTAAATTATTCATTTCTGTATGAATTGCCTTATGAATATTTATAAACATATGTCTCAATATTATAAACATATCCAGATCTCATATATATAATACACACACACATACACAAGCACACACACACACCTCACACAAATACACACGTATACACCATCTTGAGAAAGGTGTAAACAGAAGAGTGTGATACAAGAGGACTTAATCCATTTTAAAATTACACATTCCTTACGCAGATTTTCCACATGTAGTACTGTATTTACTTGAAAAAATTAAGTGCTGCATGAGTTCGTTTGGAAGGGGAGACATGAAGTTGTTGGAAGGTAGATGAATTATTAATTTCAATTAATTAAATGAAATAATACAAAATATGTACTCATGTTGTCTGGTGCAGCAGCTATTGACGATATTGGTTTTCTCTAAGAATATGAAAACGTCCTAGACACTTTGTAGATACATCTGATCTTTGAGCAAAGCTGAAGAAGTTTTTACTTCTGCTTTAATATCACCAGAGTCAAAGCCAAGTATATAAATAGATGACTTGAGTCGTGGTGCCAACTTCTTAACCTAAATTCTACTCCAATTACAATGTTTTGAAAAGTATCAATCACTGAGATCCTCTTAGCACAAAATAATACCCTTCACTCTCATTATGATGGCTGCAGTTTGGCCATTTATTTTGCTAAGTCCTCCAGTAGTCATCTTCTTTTAAATGTCAACATCCAGAGGCTGTATAGCTCTCCAGGGTGTCATCACCAACTACCACAGCAAGAATAAGTAATGGAGATTCCTTTTTAGGGCAGTAGCAGAAGGACGCCAGAATCTGCTTAACACTGGCCATAGCCACAGTCTAAAAACTCTGCACTAAAATTGTTACCAAAATTAGCTGCAAGCAAAATTGCAAACCACTTATTGCTAGCTATATGAACCGCATTATCTCACTTTGTCTCTACAATATCCTCATTCATTAAGTGCTAACAAGATTCCAAATTTACAGTTGCATAAAGTGAGGTATAAAGCTAGAAGGGACAGGCAGGATGACGTGACAGTTGGAGCTGAGTGCCAGGTCTGTGGGCCTCATTACATTGCCTCCGTTCCTCCCACAGAACTCCTTGGCACCAGCCTCTTCCTTTGCTATCCCCTGCCCCTCAGTCAACTTTCTATCTCAGATGCCCTGTGCTCTCCTGTCACTCTGGTGCTCATGGCTTCTCACTTTACAGCCCCCATTCTGATGGGTCTCAGACACTTACCTCCTTCAATGCTAAAGCTGGGGGTAGTTTAGCTCCAGATGGGTTGCACAGGGAACTGAAAGACTCAATAGAACTGTCATGGGCTTAGCCAGGAGAACTGTCATGGGCTTAGCCAGGAGAAAGTTACCATTGCACTGATTCAGTGGTAAGCAGTAAGCTATTGCATATGTGCAATTATTTGGCAGTCACTCAAGGCCTACTCTGAGCAGGGTACTGGGGCAGGTGATGAACAATTGCAGGCAGAGCTGGAGAAGTCTGACAGCGTGCGGTGGAGACACAGCCACGTGAAGCAAAACTTTAGTACAGGATGCACAAAGCACCAGAGAGGGCATTGTGCTGGGGTCCCAAGTTGCCCATTGGAGATGTCCTACAAGAAACAAAGCAAGAGCCTTATTACTAGAATAGGATTCAAGGTGAGAGGAAGCCAAGCAACAAGTTTGTCTTGACCTTGAACTACCCAGCTGTCCAAATTTCTGCTGGTTTACTAGGGCTCAGCCTGAAGCTGATGGTCACTGTTTTTTCAAACTCCAGGTCATGACCCATCCAATGATCCTGGAAGTCGTTAACTAGAACTCTTTGAATAGACTAGAAGAGAATAAAAAAGAAAATAACAAAGCACATTGCACATGGTAAGGATTTCAGTTTTTGGTACTTGTGTCTTGCGTTGTGATATAAAATACATTCCTTAGTCTTATAGTCAAAAAAAAAAAAAAAAATCTTAAAAACTTCTGGTTTGAAACCCAAGGATGTAGGGCAGGAAGCCAGGTTAGTCATTATGTTTAAAATATTTTCTGCTTCTCCCAGATGACTGTGAGCTAATGTAATAAACCAATCCAGGCAGCAGTGTGGCTAGATATGAATGAATTAAGGATTACAGCTTCCCTCATGGAGATTTTCCACATATAGCCCTCCTTGAGAAACAGAATTGTGGAATAAAGATGGAATACTTTTTTTTAAAGACTTTATTTATTTTAGAGCAGATTTAGGTTCACAGCAAAATTGAGAAGAAAATACAGAGAGTTCCCATGTCCCCTCCACCCCATGTGCCTAGCCTCCCTTATCGTCACCTTCCCCATCAGAGTTACAACTGACACATTTACGCTGACACATCATTATCACACAAAGTCTGTAGTTGGCATTAGGGCTCACTCTTGATGTTGTACTTTCTGTGGGCTGGGACAAAGGCATAATGACATGCATCCACCATTATAGTGTCATACAGAATAGTTTCACTGCCCTAAAAGTCCTCCATGCTCTGCCTGTTCATCCCTCCCTCCCTGAAATCCCTGATCTTTTTATGTCTCTATAGTTTTGTCTTTTCCAGAATGTCATATAGCTGGAATCATATGGCATGTAGCCTTGTCTGATTGGCTCCTTTAAGTTAGTAACATGCATTTAAGTTTCTGCCATGTCTTTTCATGTCTTAATAGCTCATTTCCTTTTAGTCTGAATCATATACCTTTGTCTGGATAGACCACAGTTTATTAATCCATTCACCTATTGAAGGACATCTTGATTTCTTCCAAAATGGGGCAATTATGAATAAAGCTGATATAAATATCCATGTGCAGGTGTTCATGTGGACATAATGTTTTCAACTCTTTGGGGTAAAGACCAAGGAGTGTAGTTGCTACATTGAATGATAGACTGTAGTTTTGTAAGAAACCGTCTTCCAAAGTGATTGTACCATGTTGTATTTCCACAATAAACAAGAGTTCCTGTTGTTTCACTTCTTCCAGGAGCTGGTGTTGTCCACGTTCTGGATTTTGGCCATTCTAATAGGTGTGTAGTGCTATCTCACTGTTGTTTCAATTTTATTTCCCTGATTACATATGACATGAAGCATCTTTTCATGTGCCTATTTAACACAGGCATATCTTCTTTGTTGTGTCTGTTGACATTTTTTGTCCATTTTTAATTGGGCAGTTTGTTTTCTTATTGTTGAGTGTAAGAGTTCTTTGCATATTTTGGATAACAATCTTTGCAAATATTTTCTCCTGCTCTGTGGCTTATCTTTTCATTCTCTTAATAGTGTCTTTCACAAAGCAGAAAATTGTATTTCTAATGAAATTTGGCTTATCAATTATTTCTTTCATGAATTATGCCTTTGGTATTTTATATAAAATTTATCACCATATATAAAGTCATTTAGATTTTCTCTTATATAACCTTCTGGGAGTTTTAGGATTTTGTATTTTATTTTGGGGTCTGTGTCCATTTTGAGTCAAGTTTCATGAAGTATGTAAAGTCTGTGTCTAGATTTTTTTTTTTTTTGGTGTTCATGAATGTCCAGTTGTTCCAGCACCATTTCTTGAAAAGATTCTCCATTGTATTGCCTTTACTCCTTTGTCAAAGTTGAGTTGACTATATTTATATGGCTGTATTTCTGGGCTCTCTGTTCTAGTCCATTGATCTCTTTGTATATGCTTTTGCCAGTGTCACACTGTTTTGATCACTGTAGATTTACAGTAGGAGTTGAAGTCAAGTAGTGTCAGTCCTACAACTTTGTTCTTTTTCTTCAATATTGTTTTGAGTATTCTAGGTCTTTTGCTTCTCCATATAAACTTTATAATCAATTTGTCAATATCCACAAAATAATTGACTGGGGTTTGGATTTGGATCGCATTGCATCTATAGATCAATTTGGGAAGAACGGATATCTTGATAATATTGCGTGTTCTTATATGAACATGGAATAGCTATCTCTCCATTTATTTAGCTCTTTTTTTATTTCTTTCATCAGAGTTTTGTTATTTTCCTCATATATATTTTATACATACTTTGTTACATTTATACTAAAGTATTTCATTTTTGGGTGTGCTGATGAAACTAGTAGTATGTTTTCAATTTCAAACTCCACTTGTTCATTACCAGTATATAGAATTTAATGTGAGAGGAGGGCAAATGACAAGTTTGTCTTGACCTTGAATTATTCATCTTTGTCCAAATTTCTGCTGTGTATACTAACTTGCAGTCTTGCTATAACTGCTTGTTAGTACCAGAAGATTTTTATCTTTTCTTTTCTTTCTTTTCTTTTTTTTTTTTTTGTTTGCATTTTTTTACACGGACAGTCAGGCAATCTGTGAAAATAAGACAGTTTTATTTTTTCCTTCCTAATAAGTGTACCTTTTATTTCCTTATTTTGTCTTACTGCATTACTAGAACTCCCATTATAATGTTGAAAAGAGGTGGTGAGAGGGGCTTACCTTATCCCTGATCTGAGTGTGAAAGTTTCTAGTTTTTTACCATTAAGTGTAATGTTAGCTAAAGGAAGTTTGGAGATATTATTTATCAAGTTGAGGAAGTTCCCTTCTATTCCTGGTAAGATGAATTACTTTAAAAAAATAAATGAACTAGACTGGCCAGTATGGTGGCTCATGCCCATAATCTTAGCACTTTGGGACGCCAAGGTGGGGGAAGTATTCGAAGTCAGAAATTTGAGACCAGCCTGAGCAAAGCAAGACCCCATCTCCCCTAAAATAGAAAACTTAGCTGGGTGTGGTGGCACACACCTGTAGTCCCAGCTACTTGGGAGTCTGATGTTCGGGAATGCTTGAGCCCAGGAGTCTGAGGTTGCTGTGAGCTAGGCTGATGCTATCGCACTCTAGCCCAAGCAACAGAGTGAGACTTTGTCTTAAAATAAATAAATAAAAATAAAGTAAATAAATGAACTCTCAGTTGTTTTTATACTCACAAGGTCATTTACATGTTAACAAAAGTATCACACTGGGCAGGGCGTAGTGGCTCATGCCTGTAATCCTAGCACTTGGGAGGCTGAGGCAGGTGGATTGCCTGAGTTCAGGTTCAAGACCAGCTTGAGCCAGAGCAAGGCTCCATCTCTAAAAATAGCTGGGCATTGTGACAGATGCTATAGTCCCAGCAACTTGGGAGGGTGAGGGAAGAGAATCACTTGAGCCCAAGAGTTTGAGATTATTGTGAGCTATGATGCCATGGCACTCTACTGAGGGCGACAGTTTGAGACTCTGTCTCAAAAAACCCCAAAAGTATCGTGTGTATCACTAGCTTGTGAGTCATTGAGTTGTTTTGCCTTTAGGATACAGTAAACTAGAACTAGCTTTGAGGATCTTCCTCTAGCCAGCATTGCAGTGCCCTGGCTTGGCTGAGTCATGAGATTTTCACCTCTTATTTTATCTCAACAAACAATGCCAGCAAATACAAAATCTGGATCCTAAAATCTTCCTTTGTCTCCAGTTCCACATCTTCAATTACTCACTAGACATTGTCACTTCAGATCTCCATCCCCAATCCAGTTCTACCCCCAAATTTTATCTTCTTTCCCCAAACAAGCATCATCTCCTACCTTTTCTGTCTTTCTGGAAAAATATTTAAATCTCCTTTTTTCTTCATTTCCCCAATGCATGTACAAGAAAGAATAAATGTTTGTTGAGGGGTAGCCTTTTCTGTCTCAGATTCATTTCCAATGTTTACCTCATATCAGTATCAGAAAACTCTTTTTACTCACACTATTTCTACCCAATGAATAAGTGACTCTCATCTCCTGCTACATTTTCTGCTACAATGCGTTTCCTTGCATTGTTCTTGCATTGTTTTTTGGCTTTTCCCAGCCTTTACCTTAAGCTCCTCCTCTCTGCTTCCCCAAATATAGACTTTCTCCACTAATTTACGTAGCAAACACTTAAATTGCACTTACTCTACCCCAGGAACTATTTAAATGCTTTACAAATATCAAATCTTGGCTCGGGGCCCGTGGCTCAACGGGCTAAGGTGCCAGCCATGTACACCTGAGCTGGCGGGTTCGAATCCAGCCTGGGCCCGCCAAACAACAATGACGGCTGCAATCAAAAAATGGCTGGGCGTTGTGGCGGGCACCTGTAGTCCCAGCTACTTGGGAGGGGGAGGCAAGAGACTCGCTTGAGCCCAGGAATTGGAGGTTGCTGTGAGCTGTGATGCCACAGCACTCTATCCAGGGTGACAGCTTGAGGCTCTGTCTCAAAAAAAAAAAAAAAAAAATCAAATCTTTAACCCCTATAAAAACCCTGTGAAGTGTACACCTCCCCCATTTTATACATGAGAAAACTGAGGCACAGAGAGATGTCCAGGGTCATGGAGCTCATCTCACTGTTTCCCAAGTATGTCACATGCTATAGACAGAATGTTTGTGTCCCCTCTAAAATTCATATGTTGAAATCCTAGCCCCCATTGTGATGCTATTAGGAAGTTGGGCCTTTGGGAGGTGATTAAGTCTTTGTAAATGGGACTAGTGCTCTTATAAAAGAGACCCAGAGTGCTCCCTCATCCCCTTCTACCACATGAGGACACAGCTAGAAGACTGCTCTCTATGAACCATGAAGGGGGCCCTCACCAGACACTAAATCTGCAATGCCTTGATCTTAGGCTTCCCAACATTCAGAACTGTGAGAAATAAATTTCTGTGGTTCATAAGCCACCCAGGCTATGGTATCCTGTTATACCAGCCAGAATGGACTCAGAGAAAGGGAAACCTCACCTAAATGCCACCTCATTTACCCAACAATTATAAGATTCTATCCATCCTTCAAAGCCCAATTTCTGGCATTCTCTCCTCTCCTGGATGACTTATCTTTTTTGAAAACCTTGTCTCCCGGCTCAAGTGGCTAAGGCGCCAGCTACATACACCTGAGCTGGTGGGTTCAAATCCCAGCCTGGGCCTTCCAAACAACAATGACTACTGCAACCAAAAAATAGCCAGGCATTGTGGCTGGCACCTGTAGTCCCAGCTACTTGGGAGGTGGAGGCAGGAGAATCACTTTAGCCCAGGAGTAGGAGGTTGCTGTGAGCTGTGATGCCACAGCACTCTACCCAGGGTGACACCTTGAGGCTCTGTCTCAAAAAAAAAAAAAAAGAAAACCTGTCTCCTAATACTTGCCTTCTTTGATTCCTACAACACAAACAGTCCTCTACACATAAGTTGTCACTTAATCATACAGCTGTGTTGTGTCTCCTTTAGAGTTCATGTGTAGCCCTCTTGTCTCGGAGGTGAGGACCACAGCGTGTATTCTTTTGTACTCTTCCTTCTTGCTTCTTTGCTCTCCTTATCTCTCCTCCCACTATCCAAGTCTTTAAAACATTGATTACATGAAAATATTACACAAATAATGAATTGACTAGAGCACATCACTTCATAGCCAGAGTGGGGAAGGGTGGTGAATTTGCTTGGGTCCTATGAGAAGCAGATGGCAAGAAAGGGGTTACACATGCTAGAGATTTACTAGGCTAAATTTCTGGAAGGAGGGAAAGGGAAAAGAGCCAGTGGAGGTGGGAACCATGCCGAGAACACAACACATGGATGATCCCTGTGAAAGAGAGGAGTCCTGGACAGTTTGCTAAGGGGACTTTCAGGATGCAGCCCAATTCTAAGAAAGTCTCCATGCAGTGATTTTAGCGTCTTCAAGATAAAGTTGCCAAAAACAGGACACTGGCACTTTGAAAGAAAAGGCTCCATCAGGACTCAGCTGAGCCAGGTCATTGCCCGGGCAACCGGGGGAAGTGTGGCCTGGCCATGAACATGGAGGTAGACCAGGAGCACAGCAGCTGTGACCTTCAGTGATTTACACTCTCTGCAGCTAGGAGTGGCACATTTTTGTGACCACCACACCTGAAATAAATGTTGACGCAGAATAAAAAAATCCTAGCCTCGAATCCCAAATATATCACTTACTAACTCTGCACCTTGATGTAAATTCTCATCTTCATCCCTTCATTTGTAAAATGGAAATAACCAATGGCTTACTGAGAATGATGGTTAATTTAGTGTGTTCAACTTGACTGGGCTACAGGATGCCCAGCTAGTAAAACCTTATTTCTGGGTTGGTGTGATGATGTTTCCAGAAGAGAATCAAAAGACTGAGTAAAGAAGATTATCCTCCCCAATGTGCCTAACACCCCCCAATCCATGAGAATCCCAGATAGAACAAAAAGGTACAGAAAGGGAAAATTCTTTCTCCTCAAGCCTGGACATCCTTCTTCTTCCACCTTAAAACATCAGTGCTCCTAGTTTGTGGTCCTTCAGATTCAACAGGAAGTTACACCACCACTTCCCAGATTTTCAGGCTTTTGGACTCAGGTGGAATCAGATCTCCCCACTGGCTTTCCTGGTTCTATAGCTTGCATGTAAACAGCAGACCATAGGACTTCTCAGCCTCCATAATATCATGAGCCGATTGTTATAACTCTCTCCTTACATCTGTCTATCTGCATTGGTTCTGTTTCTATTGGTCTATCCTATTGATTCTGTTTCTCTGAAACCACCCCCCTCCCCAACTAATACACTGGGCTATCATGGGGCCTACTTGTCAACAAGAATATGCAGCACTCTGTCCATATTGCATATGATTTTGTCAGCTCTATCTAATTATAGTAACACCTAGTGTTTGTGAAGCACCACGCAGGTCACAGTAAACATTTGTTCCAGTCAGTAGTTTTCAACCTTTTTTATTTCACGGCAACCTTTTTTATCTCATAGCACACTTGAACCTGAGGTCAAACTTCTGTTTAACTATGTTGATTATATTGATTAAAAAAAAAAAAAAGAATCAAAAAAAGAATATACTTACTGTGCTTTGAACTTTTGACAATAATTTAATTAATGATCTTTAAAAGTTTTTGGAGCACCTAAGATCCTCTCACAGCACACCAGTTGAAAATCACTAGTTCTAGCTAAAATCCTGCCAGGAAGGCAAAACAACCATTTCTTTCCCCACTCACTACCCCACTGGCTCTCTGAGCAACAGAAAGACTCTAGGAAGGAAAATGAGTGTTCAGTGCACCTGGGAATGAAACCCACAGTCTACTTGCCAGGTAAGAACAGATTAAGAACAGGAGTGTAAGAAATCAAATTCCTGAGGAAAAGTATATGCCTAAAGGATCAGGTAGGCCCTGTTGATCAGAGCTGGCCCAGAAAGCTGCTCAACCTAGAAGTAGCTGAGTGTAGCAGGTAAGAAACAGTATCACCTGCAAACTGGAGACATACAAAGTGAGTTCGCTGGGACTCACACAGTTATGCTGAGGCTCCCATCCTTTCTGGTGCAAAGGTAGAAGGAGGGTGTGTAGGTGTGTGTGGCAGATACAGGCAGAGGAGGGGGAGGCCGGTAGAGTTTGCTTCTGTCTATGGGGGAGCAGAGGGCGTGGCACTCAGGACCAGACAGCTATTGTGGGTATTTGCAGCAAGCATTGGCTAAACAGCCTTCCTTTTTCTCACTGGTCCTGATTTTTCAGACTAGTGCCAAGTTAATAGCCTCAGAGCTGGTTCTTCTCTTCAAGAAGGATGAAAAAGATAAAGCCTGAAGCAAGGAAAACAACCTTACTGTTCTATTGAGTACCAGGTTCAAAGAATGCTGAAAGCACCCCTAATCCATTCCATGAACACTGGCACCCCTGAATTTGGGAAGAGCATGACCAGTGTACTAGAGGTTGTGTGTGCACAGGCACTAGAGTTACAAGAGAAGTTAAATGTGGGTTCTGTTATAAGTTGAATTGCATCTTCCCCCCCAAAGATAGTCCTAACCCTCAGAACTTTAGAATTTGACCTTGTTCAGCAAAAGGATCATTACCAAGGTAATCAAGTTAGAGTGAGGTCATTAAGGTGGGCCTAGTTCGTCACAGCTGGTGTTCTCCTAAAAAGGGAAATTTGGACAAAGACACACAGAAAGAACACCGAGGGAGGGTAAAGGCAGGTATATCAGTGACTTTTGTATAAGCCAAGGAATGTCCAAGATGGCCGGCAAACCGCCGGAGGGGTGAGGCCTGGAACACACTCCCTCACAGGCTTAGGAAGGACCCAAGCCCGCCCATGCCTCAAGGCAAAGCGGCATCCCTCATGCCAACCTTCAGCCTCCAGCACTGGGAGACGCGCACGTCTGTGTTTGGTGTTTGTAAGCGCAGTCCGCCACGCTAGGAGAGCTCACCCAAACCGGCATGGGCTCTGGAGGAGAAGGGAACCATCCTGATGCCACCTCTTGAAGTTGACAGGAGGCCAAGCAGGGACGTTCTCTCCCTATCCTTTCTCCTCGCCACTGCCTTCCCTGCTCAGCCCCCAGCTTCGGCCTAAGGGAGCTGGGGGCAGAGAGGTCAGGGAAGGGGAGTTGTGGGAGGGTGGAAATGGTGATGTCCGCCCCTTTTTTCCTACTATATGTCTTGCCTGGAATGTGAAACGAAACAAAGAAAACCAAATGCCCTAGGTCGAAACACGTCGGTGTCAAATTACCAGCTTCGGAGGCAAGGCAGGGCGCGGGCCGCGGTGGCGTGGGGTCTCTGAGGAACAAAGGGGCCTTCAGGAGCGCCCTGGCACTCCTCCGCTCACCCACCGGTTTTCATTTGCACGGACGCGGGCCCTCTTTTTGTAATCAGAGGGCGGAAAAGCAGAGGAAATCCACGATCAGCTGCCTAAAAATAGACCCACCGGCTCACAGCGGAAAACCGGCGCCGGCCGCTGCTGAGCGCCCTTACAGCTCGCCTTGGCCAGCTGGGGCTTCGCAGTGCAGACCGGAGCCCGTCCAGCCTCCAACACTGTGCCGGGCCTTAAATGGAATCGCTGTCTGTGGTAACATTTGTCAAGAGCTGGCAAGCTGAGCCTTTCTTTGGAACGTGTATGGGGGCGCAGCATTTGCTCTGGGTACAAGAGACAGGACTGTGCAGCAGGTGAGAGCGATAGGGCAGACCCCATTGTCCCCAGGAGGGAAAATTGCCTAGGGTAGAGCACCAGCTGGGGGAGGTGGGAGCCCACATCACCATAGCAGAATTAACTGTGAAGTGTCCGGCTTCTGAGAGAAGAAACCGTTTTGACAGGTTATTTTGCCCAGGCTACAACAGCTCTATTAAACAAAAGAAGCTCGAACTTCAGATGCTGACAAAGCTGTGAAACACAATTTGAAAAATATGTCATACCCAGCTTTGCCCTCCTCCAAGACAAATAAAAGTCTTAACAGAAAAACGTTTCCACTTATTTTCACATCTTTGCATGGGTTGCGCTGTTAGTCATACATCCCCTCTGATGTTACTCACGAGCAGCTTAAATGGAAGTTATTTGCATGAATGAACACTCCTTAATGGCTGGATCACCGGATGGAATTGAGTTGTGAAGCCCAGTCACATGAAGAAAAGCAATTAATAAAACTGGCTTTCATCTGAAAGGAACTTGGATTTTATTTTTAATGCAGTTATGTATTGAGGGAAATGAATATGTGGTTGATTATCAGGGAAAAAATAGACAGGATGCTGCCCACTTGTGAATTCACAAATCCACTTCAAGTGGAAAACCCAAGTCTGTACCCTCGAGGAACTGCACAGATGTGTTATCACAAGGCGAGGTTTGGCCCAATGCCTGGAAGCTGATGAGGTCACAACACTCATTACTCAGAAAATAAGCTGTGAGCCAGGCCCTCATCCTGTGGCATTTCAGCACAGAACGGAGATTCCTCTGTGCCCTGGTCCCACCTACCCTCATTAGAAGGAAAACGGGATTCCCAGGTCTTTAACTTTGGGAATCCTAAAGACATTCAGCCTGGACTCTGGCGTGCCACATCTTGGTTTTAGCTGTGGCTTTTCTCGCTCTGTCTGGAGGCATCTCAGTAGTTAATGGGAGTGATTCAAATGATCCTACTCCAATTCCTGCTATTTTAGGATACTCAGCTTTTCTTAGCCATAGATTTCTTCTGTCTAAATCTGCCCGACTGAATTGGAAGCTGCCCAGAATCATCTTCTTTGGAAATTACATTTGTGCATCTAGGGTATATTTGTCGTTCCGCCCACGCTCCAGCCACTTTTTGAGAAGTGCAGAGAGAGTCATGTGACAGCCATCAGTGTATTTGCACCCTTTTTTGTTTAAAAACATAATCTGCATTACAAATTGCACCAATTCCTGTATGTAGTAAGTCATCATTCAATAAAAAGCACAAATGTATGCCTGTCACATTCAACATAATAAACTGCAAGTAAATACATCTTTTCTTAGTCCAAATCAGTCAGTAAATGATGTCTTTATTTTCTCTGTTATGCACCAAGTTTGCAATCAGCTTTATTCTTGATTCTCTCAGGCCAAGCCTACACAGCTTAAGAGCAGTGGAAGATTGTGCTTTTATCAGAAGTGTTTGAACACCTGAGGACAGCGACGTGGCTAAAGCAATCCGTTTCTCCGAGACACTTTGTTCTACCTTGTCATCATCTTTCTAACATTATCATCAGTTTCATTATAATCTTAAAAAAGAATGTATCACACAGGTCTGCGTCTGCAGGCAATTTTATAGTAGAGACAAGACATCGCTCCCTGTCTGCACTGGATGAGTATACAGCTTGCAAAGGACTATGGTATAGAAGAAACACCTTGTAATTAGGCATAAGACAAAACTGGGTTAAAATCAGTCTTATCACATACGTTAGATATTTGACCTTGGTAATGTTATTAACCCCCCGAGGGCTTCAGTTTCCTTCCAAAATGAGAAGACTAGTTACCTTACGTGATAGAGGTGGTACCTCTGAATGACATGAATGTTGTGCTAGCCACACAATACCTGCTCAGTTAAGGGTTAGCTAGTAACACAGAGATGTCCTTATGGAAAAAAGCAAGCTGGCCAACTATATTTAGTATGGCCATGTTATTAATAACTGGTCAGAATAATGGCTACTATGATCTCTTTTACTTCTAGAACAAGTGGGAAAGGTTGGTGTTGTCACTCTCTTTTTAAAGATGAGGAAATGGATAAGGGAGTAAGCCAGATCTTTCTGTTTTAAATTTGGATTTGTTTTTCATGAAAACCATGACCACCACATTTGCCCTCTTTCTGTCCCTCAAATGATTCAAGTTCATTCTGCCTCAGGATCCTGGTGCCAGCTGACCTCTCTGCCTGGACAATTGTACCCTCGGGTCTTCACACGTCTGTCCACTTCTCATTGTTTAGCTTTCAGGCCAAATGTCTCCCCCTCCGAGAGGCCTTCTTTGTCCACCCTTTTTGAAGCAGTCTTTTCATCCCAGATGTGACCTTAGCCCCCAATACCCATGCTTAATACTTGGGTCACTATGAAAATTTTGAGACAGACTGTGTTATGGTCCATTATTTCACTTCCAAGAAACACAGTCAACAGCATCCTTTCTGATTCCTGTGCAACCATACAGCCTCTGTGCTTCTATGGTTACCAGGCACATCCCACCCTGTGATGCTTTCAACTTGCTCGGCTTATCAGTGTTGCTGGGAGGGCTACTTTTGTTTCTGTCTGCACAGATTTTAAGTTTCTGGATTTCCGTGGATCTCATAAGTTTCCTAATGATCCACATATCTTCGTGCTGGCCTGTTGTACTCCAAGCAGTGGAGAAGTCCAGGTGGCATGGTTAAGATTGTGGCCTCAACAATCAGATGGCCTATATTTACCTCTTAGTTTTACCACTTACTGGCAGTGTGGCCTCGGAAAGTGGCTTAGTCTTTCTTAACATGCCTCAGTTTCCTTATCTATAATATGGGGATGACAGTAACTGCAGTTGTAGCAAAAACCTACTGGGAGGGTTATATGAATAACACACACAGAGCCTGTTAATCAACATCTGACACAGAATAAGCTCTCAATAAATGTTAACTAAGCTTCTATGGTTACCAAGCACATCCTGCCCTGTGATATTATCTCTTGTTTATTGTCTGTCCCCACTGCCATAAAGGCATAGAGCCGGCTTATCTTGTTCACCACGCTATCTCCAGCATCTAGAATGTCACAGAGTAGGGACTCAATAAACACACGTTGTTAATGCATCAAAGAGCATTAGGTGCGTGCAAGACAGAGACCAATGAGAAAAGGCATGGAGGGAAAGGGGGAGGACAGAGTTGTTGTATATTAAGGTAAGATAGTTTCTATGGCCTTTCTGCTTCTATTTCACTGTATATTTCGCATTTATTTCTCAGTGCCTCCCAGAGCCTTCTGTTCCCCTCTGATTTTTTCTGTGCCTTCAAGCAGAGATTTCTAACCAGCACCTATGCATATGTTCATGACCCATGGGTGTAACTTTATAAACTGTTACGACTCAGGAAGAAAAAGGCACCTCGAACCCCCGAGAAATAATAGCAGATTCTGTGACACACAAGAAAGGCAAGCAGTGGGCTAAGTCCATAAAAATCAGCATCGCCATAAAATCAGAGCTGTATCCAAAAAGCGAGCAAAAAAGGAGAGGGCTTTGACAAACATCCATTTCTGCCACGCACCTCACACCACCAATGAGAAACAGCCACGCCCAGCACACACTCCAGCCTTGATTGTGCCGTGTTTTTCCAGGAGTGATAGGAGTCTGTGCATCTGGGAGCCGGAAAGCACAGGCTCAGAGAGGCTGTCAGTGCTTGCAGCCTTGTCAAGTGCCCACGCACCCTGAGTCCACCTCTGCCTCGCCAAACATCCTCGGCATCCACCACCACCCTCACCATTACAATTTCAGCATCCAGGGCCCTCCAGGTAGCTCTTCTCAGTGACTTCCAGGTTGGTAATGCCTAAGATGACATAGGTCTCTGTTTGTCTAAGACACTTCATTTATAAGTAATTCCCATCCCCGTCACACCCATTTTCAGACGTGTTCCAGTTTGGACATGAAATTGTACGGCCCCCCTGGGTATACTTGGCTTGAGAAGAGGGTGCGTAAATCCCACTGCGAGCCCTTTTTGTGACCCCCCAAAAGATTGCCAGAGAATAATCCATCAGGCCTCTAAGTCCAATAGTAAGTCAACTAAAAAACTCTGGCCATTTCATTTCTAAAAGGAAGAGAAAGAAATAGGAGAATGTTAAGGTTCTGAGTTCATGGGAGAAAGTTGGGATGCAGATGAGCTGCATTAAAAAAAAAAAAAGAAGTGTGGGGTCCTACTTCCTTCAGCTTCTTTAAGCAAATACATAAGTAGATGTATTTTGCCATTTAGAATAGCTGAAACCCTGAGAAACTGCCTATAAAACAAATTTCTCTTTATCATACCTAATGGGTCTGTTGAATCTCAGTTTAAAACAGATTTTTCAGTGTTGTTATAGTCTCATGGAACAGGTGGACTTAAAGTCAAATGAAATTTCCCTTGAATGTGACTGGGGTGATATTGGTAGTTTGGGGTACAAGTAAAATGCACCAATTCTTCCCCAGAGTGCACGTTTGGCACACTGCACCCCTTTCCTGAAAAATCACTCTAAAGATCTCCAAAGCCTTTCTTTTTATCATTCTAATTCCTTGATGTAGGAAACAAGCATTGTGGTTTTCTTTCTTTCAATTCAACTTTTTATACAAATAATACATGAAAACATTCTCAATGTAAAATATTCATGTACTATTTTCTGCTTTTCTTGTATGCCTCAAGTGATCTTGCACATACTAGGTATGAAACAGGTGTTCAGTGGGCGGTGCCTGTGGTTCAGTGGGTGGGGCGTGGACCCATGTACCGAGGGTGGCGGATTCAAACCCGGCCCTGGCTGAGCTGGCCCTGGCCGAGCTGCAACAAAAGAATAGCCGGGCGTTGTGGTGGGCGCCTGTAGTCCTGGCTACTGGGGAGGCTGAGGCAAGAGAATCGCCTGGGCCCGGGAGTTGGAGGTTGCTGTGAGCTGTGTGATGCCACGACACTCTACCGAAGGCAATAAAGTGAGACTCTGTCTCTACAAAAAAAAAACAGGTGTTCAGGAAAACGTGAGTTTAATAAATAAAATATAGTCATTCAGTACACTTGAAAACGATGCAGAGAATGTTCCAGTAAAAGGGGTTTTTCCCTGTGAGATAGATAACAGAGTTTAAGCTATACTAATAATAGTAATGCCCAAATACTTGTCATCTGGTTTAAGAGACAGACCACAGCCAGGCCCTCGGTATTTCATCGAGTTCCGCATCCACATGACTCCTCCTTTCTCCAGAGGGAGCCATAATTCTGAATTTCACGTTAATCGTTTCTGCACTTTCCCTACACTGGGGAAAATTGTTTTCCAAAGTGGTTGTACCAATTTACATTCCCATTGGCAGTAGATAAGAGTTCCTGATGTCCTTTATCATTGTCAATATTTGGGACTGTAATTTCAATTTTTGAAAATTACTTTAGTGTGCAGCAGCATCACATTTTCATTATAATTTGAATACTCTGTGTATTCATCCATCATAGCTTGTGGAAATAATTTCTCCTAATGTATGGATTTTTTTCACTTATTTTATGATATACCCTGATAAATAGGTATCCTTAATTCTCTTTTCCATATTTTTGCCATTAGGCTTTAAATGCTTCCTTACCTAGACATCATAATGATATTCTCTCATTTTATATTCTAAGAGTTTATAGTTTTCCCACATTTCATAGTTAAGTTTTTAATCTAATTGGAAATTACATTTGTATATGGTATGATGCAGCAGTAAAATTGTTAAAATCTGGATAATCCATTTTCCCAGGACAACTAATTAAATGATCCATCTTTCCTCCGAATTGTCAGATGCCTGCTATGCCTGGGTGCCCTTCTGAACACCCTATTCTATTCCATCGTTCAATGTCTCTCCTTAACCTAAAACCACTCGTGTGAATTTTCAAAACTTGGTGATGATTTTTGACATTTGGGAAGGCAGCATTTTTTACTGTTGTTGTTATTGTTCCTGTTTTTCTTCTTTAGCTTGACAAGTTTTATGTAAAACCATATTGGAATTTTCATTGACATTTTGTTGAGTCAGTATCTACACTGGTTTTTATTATTAGATAAAATATAGGTATAAAAAAACCACAGAAGTAGATTGCCTAGTGAATAATCACAGGTAGAGAAACAGAACTTTGCCAGCCATCCTTTTTAAGAGCACAACATAAATGGGGCAATACGCATGTGACCCTGACACAGGTTTCTCTTACTCAGCATAATGGGTTTGAGATTCATCCACAAAGCTGGTATCTTTTTATTATTGAGTAGTATTCCACTGTATGAATGCACCAGAGTTTTGTTAATCTACTCACCTGTTGAAGGATATTTGGATTGTTTCCTGGTCTGTGTGGTTGTGAAGAATGCATCCATAAACATTTGTATACAAGTTTTTGTGTGAACATGTCTTTATTTATCTAGGTTAAATACCTAAGAGTGGGATTTCTGGATCAAACTGTTAGGCTATGTTTGACTGAGGCTATGTTTACTAAGAATGTGTTTACTATATTCAGACTGTTCCAGAATGAATACACCATTCCACAGTTTCACCAGCAATGTAGGAAAGTTCTAGTTGGCTTTGTTTCCTTGCCATCATTTCAAATCAAAAGTTTTATGTTTTTAATTTTTATAAATTACTTGATATTTCCTACATAGATAATCGTGTTTTCTCTGAATAAAGACAATTTTATTTCTTCCTCTCCAATCTGTATGCCTTTTCTTATCTAATTGCACTAGCTATAACTTCCAGTGTGATATGAAATAAAAATGGTAAAAATGGACATATTTCTTTTTCTCCTAATCTCAGGTGGTAACTTTCAGTCATTCATCATAAGTCTGATGTAAGCTACAGGTTGTTAGTTGATGCTCTTTATTAGACTAAGGGAGCTCCCTACTATTCCTAGTTTGCTGAGTGTTTTTGTCATGAAGTTGTTTTTGATTTTATCAAATGTGTGTTCTGCCTCTATTGAGATGATCATGTGTATTTTTTGTTCTTTAGTCTATTAATATGGTAGATGACATTGATTTTCAAATGTTGAACCAGCCTTGCATTCCGAGATAAAATCCACATGCAATGTGGTATATTATTCTTTTTAAATATGGCTGAACTTGACTTGCTAACATTTTGTTTAAAATTTTGGCACCTATTTTCATGAAGTTTATTGTTCCATGGTTCTCTTTAGTTTTTCTTTGTCTCATTTTAGTATCAGAGTAATGCTGTTCTCCTAAAATGAGTTGGGAGGAGTTCCCTCTTCTGTTTTCTCTTTCAGATCAGGTACATGCATGCTCAACTGAGAGATCGGCTTGAGAGCTTTTCTCAAGTTCTCTCCTCATCATAGTTTCTCAAGCTGTCCAGATCTCAGAATACCCTTTCCCTGGTCTCTGAACTAGAAATATAGGAATTTTCCTTCCCATTCTGTAACATACTTTCCACATCTGGGTCCCCTTCTAGGGTGAAGCAGCAAGAGAAGAAAAACTACCCTAACAAGATTCCCCTGATGCTTTCAGATAACAGGGATTCCTTTTCTCCACTCTTTTCTCAGAGGGAAGGATTTCTCTCTGTGCACTATTCCTGCTGCAGGGGTGCATCTTCAGGATGGGGTTGTGCCTCATGAAAGGGATAGGAGAGAGAAAAAAAACTAGGGTATTTCCCCTATTCTATCCCACCTGCAGTGTCCCACCCCTTCCTCATCCTCTGCTTCAAAAAAGAGGGATTTTTTTTTCCTTGTAGCTTTTATTGCCCATGCTTGTTGTGCCATTCTAGGATTCAGGCTATCCTGAGACTAGTTGGGAAAATACAGAAGAGGGAAAAGTAAGAAAGTTGCCTCATGTTCACCATTTTTCAAATGTTTCATTTCCTTCCTAATCTACCTGCTATTATTTATTTTCAGAGTCCTCAGGTAGTTGCTTTATATATTGTGTCCCACGGTTCCTAGCTGTAATTAGTAGGAGAGGTACAGGGTGCTAACTCCACCAACTGAAACCAGAAGTCTGATCTTTCCTATTCAAACTAAATTTGACATGGATATTAGATCTCTTTTAATCTACGTGTTTCCGTCCATCTGTGGAGGGACATGGCCATTCAAGCTGTAGTCTATTTCCCATATTCTAGATTATTCTAGATTTTGTGAATTAAGATTCATTTTTGATGTCTTTTACAAGATTATAGTGATAGTATTTTCTGTCAATGGAGAGCAAATAATGTTTTGTTGTCTAATTTTCTATAATCTAGAGAATATAAGGCTAGGCCTTTAGAATCTATTAATGCATTAGTGGGTGTAAAATGACAATGTTAGCTTCTGTAACTTGTTCCTTTTTTATTCATTGGAATCCTTTTTCAAAGAGACATATCCCTCCCTCTAATATTTGGTTACTCAGTAGTATAGTTCTTGTAAAGGCAAGACATGATAAATGCTTGATTTTTTCCCCCCTTGGAATTATTATCTATTAATATTAAAGTTCAAATTGTTCCATATTTGATCAGGGAAAACATCTCCAAGTTGGTTCCCAAACCCTTTTGAGATGACTCTACTATTTTTTGATAACTTCCTTTCTATCTAATATGACAGGATATTCCAAGCATCATTTTGTGCATTTCCTACTCCAGACCTGAAAATGACCATTTCTCTAAGAAGCCTTGATTCCGTCAGTGGAAATCTAGGCAGTGTTTCAATATGATCACCTAGATGCTAGGATGCTTGTTGCTGCTGGGCTGATCATTGTTTTAATAATATTTTTAGTGGATAAGTCTAGAAAAATGTATATGAGATAAAAACCCTAGTAAGCTTTCTATTTAAATTAAAGATTACTGAGTTTTTACTCAAGCTTTTCTCTATTACATTAGTATCTCCTTTCTTGCACACCAAGAATCTTGATTCTAAAGGCTACTGGTGGACAGGGGGACCATCTTGCACCATGACAATGTGTTTGTCTACACAGCCAGCATCAGTACACAGTTCCTGAGTCCACAGAGGTTAAACTGATGACTCACCCACCCTACTGTCCTGACCTGGCCCCAGGTGATTATTTCCTGTTCCCTACAGTCAAAAACCACATACACAGAAGAAGAGTCTCCAGCCCTGAAGAACCCTCTCATGCCTATGAAAGTGAGCTTAGAACATCTCCAAGTTGGAGATGGCAATTATTTTGAGAAAATAGTAGTCGTGGCAATTATTTTGAGAAAATAGTAGTAAGCAAAATGATTTTACATTTCTTAATTTGTGTGTATTTCAAAACTTTTATAGTGCCCCTCATGTGTGTGTGTAATCTGCCTTCATCTATGGTTTTTAGAAAGTCTGCAATAGTCTAATTTTTTTTTCCTGCACAAATTGCATATCCTTTTTGGCTAGAAAAGGCTTTTCTCTTTTTCTTTAAAGTTCAGCAGTTTTACTAGACTAGATCTTTGTGTTGGCCCTTCTAGATTGACATTCTGAGGTACATAGCATGGCTTTCCAACTGCAGTTTTAAAATATTCTTTTATTTAAAAAGAGTTACCTTGAGTGATAGGATTTTGAGAGGATTAATAAAATAATATGTATAAAGCATGTAAAGTGCTTGACACATTGCCTTTTATACGTAGCATAGTAACATTCAATTAATATTAGCTATAATTTAAATATCCAAATTCAGAATGCTCCCTCTCACCCAGGAGAGATGAGGGAACATGTGCAGCTTCTGATTTCTAAGACTCTGAATGCACTGTCTGAGGGAGAGAGAGACAATAGTCACGAAGCAGTTACGGTCTCCATAGGCTGTGAGGAGAGGATGCTCCCTGTGCAGGGATCATGTAGGAAGCAGGAGTTGAAAAGATGTGCCAGCTTCCCTTCTTGAATTTTGGAGCCAGAAATCCCCTATAAATTCGCCTTAGAAGCCTGGAACAAAGTAGAGTCATCATGGATAAAATGTATTTCCTCACTACTCCAGATAGGACTGGTCCTATTTAGATATAACTGGAAATTGGAAACAATTATGTCTATAAAAAGTGTTGAATGTTTTATCTGCCCCCACTATATCTCTCTCACCAGACTGACTCGATGTCTGAAATCTCCCCTGTGACATTACCAACGTTAGCTCAGGCAGCACACGGCCAGGATTTGAATTGGAATCTTTCTAATGCTGATGACAAAATCCTCAGCATTCTGCTCTTCTTTGTTACCTCCCCATAGTTTCAGGCATACAATAGAACTGTGTGTGTGAAAATGGGGCATGTTTTCCCAGCCTGTCTTGAAGATGAGCCATGCATTAGTTCTGAGCACTTTGCCTTTGTGTCCCCAAGCCCAACCTTTATAGTCAGTTCCAGTACTAGACACCTCAACAGCATGGATGCTGTGAGCTCAAGCTACATGGAACCCATGGGAATTGATCCTGCAGATGCCAGCAAGCTATGCCTGGGTCACCACTTCTGCACTTAGCCTTACCCTGCTCTTTGGGTCTGACACGGAGCCCTCTTGAACATTTTCCCTGCCAGGCCAGGCCAGTTGCATAGTCAGGCCACATTGTTCAGCATTACGTTTCAGCGTTTCCTTAGAGGGAGGCGGGGACAGTTTTCTGTAGGTCACTGACCATGGGGAAAAACATTGTGTGGAGGCGACATAAGTAAAAAAAAAAAAAAAAAACAGATAAATATCAAATATAGATATCAATCACTTTGCATATTAAAAATTGTTAGCAGAAAAACAAATTAGAAGAGAACAGATAATAAAGATGTATTACATTTCATATTGCAGCTCTATTTAAAGGAGAGATTGCAAGACAAGTGGAAAGAAGAAAGAAAATAGTAGTGAAAAATTTTTTTAAAGAGTATGATGGATGGATTAAAACCCCCAAAATTAAAGATAGCAGTTGAATACCTATATATACACATATACATATATGTACACAATACATATTCAATCGAATACATACATTCGATTGTATATAGGTAATACATATACTACACTCAGATGTATATTCAATTGAATGTAATGTTCTCTCTATATATACATATACATGCAAACACATGAGAGAGGAAGAGACACATCAGAGCAGACATTCCTGCTTCTCTCGTTGCACCTTGTTTTTTCTATTTCTTACTACCATGCCTAAGGCGCTAGGGATGGTTCCACTACGCTTAGGTCCACTACGACCCACCTGCCTCCACTAGACTCCATTTTGGCCCCGTTCCTGAGCCAACTGTGAAAGGAAAGTAGAAAAGCCACAACCTCCTTGCTACCAAGAGAAGGATCTTGGAATTGAGCTCTCAGGACCCAGGTCATGGGTTCCATGGCCCGGCCTCATCTGCTTGGCGACTCCAGTGACACAGCAAATCTCTGTGACTTCCTAGGAAAACTGGAACCAGGGGCAGAGGTATCGCAACAAGTCCTGCATCTCTGTGACCTACCTGAGCTAAGGCTGCCCTCCTATTGGGGCCGTTACTTTTCTGCGGCCAGAGCATCTTCCTCTAGACGGGGGTTAGTTTATTCCTACAAGTTATCACACTGGACTGAGTTAATGATGGGGCAGGAGTAGACGACTCAGAGGCAGGCCTTAAATTGGAATGAGGGAAAGTGTCCTTCTGTCCCTGAGGCCTGCAGGAGCTTGGGCCTAAGCTCTGAGATCTGCAGGAGTTTGGAGCTCTTCTTTTAGGGGCCTCGCCAGGCACCTGGAGGACGACTCAGGACGTAAGCTGTGCAGGTCAATTTCTCTCTGAGCTTTCTCCTCCTCTATCACTGCAGAACTTCCAGCAAACTCTCACGAAGGCACAGGCTGGTGTCTGCCCTATGGTGGGGAATTAGTGAAGGGACCTATCACACGGTGGTGACAGGATAGACAAGGGACAGCAACACCTTCTACCCTGTGGCCACCATGGTATCAATAGCAGTAGTATCGATAGAGGAAAGCCAGGCCCAAGAGGATCGACATTCTCCCAGGAGTTGCAGGGAGCAGTAGTAGTGTTGACTGACAATAAGAGGACAGCAGGGCAGAGGGGACCTGCAGCTGGCCCAGAGTTGCTGGAACATTTTGAAAGGGATGATTTGGATAACCAAAGTTATGATATCAATGTTAGTGGGTTACCATAATAACACCAACTGCTGTTTATTACTACAAACTGCTTCTCATAAATGATTCCATTTAATCACCCCCAGATTAGGAAGGTTAATATCGCCAGTGACATCTCACAAAAGAGGAAACCAGAACTGAGGCTCAGAGACAGTGAAGGCTAGTGAATGGCCCTTGAGGCTTTGACCCACATCGTGACTCTGAAGCCATTGCACTTTATACCCCATCAAACTACCTCCCCCTGCCACCTCCCTGCTCCGCTGCTCAGGAGGTCACGTGAGGACAGTGACATGCTCTCCTAAGTGACAGTAAATGAGAAGCTGCGAAGGGACTGGGGTAAGCTCAGATGCCCTTCTCCATCTCCTGGCTCTTAAAGTAAGTGGCCAGTGATCACTTTTACATTTCCACTGTGTTTGGGTAACTATGGGCATAAATGAAAATATAGTCTCTTGCTATTTATTTTCAGCATAGGATTAAATTTAAAGTAAAGAATGGATTTAGTGGGCCAGGAACAGTGGCTCATGCCTGTAATCCCAGCATTCTGGGAGGCCGAGGTGAGTGGATCCCTTGAGCTCATGAGTTTAAGACCAGCCTGAGCAAGAGTGAGACCCAGTCCCTACTAAAAAATGAAAAACTGAGGCAAGAGGATTGCTTGAGCCCAAGAGTGTAAGGTTACTGTGAACTGTAACGCCATGGCACTCAACCCAGGTGACAAAGTCAGACACTGTCTCAAAAAAAAAAAAAAAAAACGGATTTGACCCGAAATCCAAAGTTTCTCCAATCTGATCCCAAATGCTTTCTCTCTAGCCTCAGTGCAATCTGAGCGAGCACTTTATTGCTCTATTTTGTCCTTTCTCTTGCTTGTCCTCATTATCACAGCCCTTGCATAGTTCCTGCTCAAAGTAAATATCAGTTACTGGAAGACATTAACATGCACTGAGGCTTCTTTCAGCAACAAGGAAAATATTATGGTCGTGTTCGGTACAAGGAAGCCTCTAATTCAGAAACGTGATGTTTAAACATCTTTTAAAAATGGACCTTGAAAAGCTTTTCTTGGAGGAAAAAACCCACATAAATACAGGTTTTAAAGCATGTTCACATCAGATTCAATATGTATAATTATTTTCTCATAAATGAACCCTTTCATTTTACATTTATTTCTGAGCTATTTGTGTCACTTTATTTTGTAATTACTTCATGAGATTTTACCAGAGAGATATACCCCGTTGTAACACACTTGCAGCAAGTGTAAGGGATATTTAACTACAATAAAATTGGGACGATATTTTACACCCACGAAGAAGCTTTTATTTTGAGAAGGAAAAGCACTTCAGGGACCTGGATTGTAACCCTGTGCTGTGCACTTGAAGCTGACTATGATCTAGTCTGTCATATTTGTACAGCAGGTTTTCCAAGGTTTAAATTCACGTAGTGGCCTGGGTTCAGTGGCTCACATCTGTAATCCTAACTCTCTGGGAGGCTGAAGCAGGCAGATGGCTTGAGCTCAGGAGTTCAAGACCAGCCTAAGCAAGAGTGAGACCCCATCTCTAAAATACTAGCCGGTCATTGTGTGGGCACCTATAGTCCCAGCTACTTTGGAGTCTGAGGCAAGAGAATCGCTTGAGGCCAAGAATTTGAGGTTGCTGTGAGCTAGGATGCCATGGTACTCCACCAACAGTGACAAACTGAGACTCTGTCTCAGGAAGAATAAATTAAATTAAATAAATAAATTCACAGTGTTTGAGCAGCTGTCATCTCTCTCATGTGTCACTCCCTCATCTTGTAATTTTATCACATTTAAATGGGGAAAACATCAAATCACACTAAAATATCCAAGCCCATGTTATTAGGACATTTATTGGTGCCTCACCAGGATGTTACACAGAGTAATAGAAATATCCTTTCCCATCAGGAGGCCCACCCTTGTTGAGGTGATTTGGATGTAGACTACCACAAACATGGCCTTTAGGGAACAGGGACAAACTTAAGAATCATTCCTTATATACAGGACTTTGCCACCTAAAATCATATTGCCCTGGCAAAATCCTCCCCGATTATAGCTTCCTTTGGCTGGTTGGTTTAGATTTGCCCTGTCCCAGAAAGAATTGTGGACAGCTGACCATTGCTATTTGTCTGATAAGATGCCCCATGTATTATTAATAAAAATCCTTCCCATGACCACTCTGATGGCTTGAGGCTGGGAGGGGGAAGCAAGCATTTTGGAGCTTTCTTAGTGCACCATTAATACATCACCAAAACCTCATTCTGACCCTAGCTGTCACTTCTAATATTTTAATGCATGATATATGGATTTTTAAAATATAAATGCTACTATTTTTATGTAAGTGGCTAGGAGTTTTTCCACATTGACAATTAATGCAAGGCAAAATGAAAAGGCCTGATATTGGTCTGAAAATGAAACAGGGTTGGTGGAGGCGATCTAATTCTGTCCCTGGGCAGATTCACCAGACAGGAACATGAGGAAGCTTAGAAATAAGGAAGACTTTTCTTACCCAATGAATTATGACCAGGAAATGGTGACTTGGGTCGCATGGACTTTCAGGATAATAGTAGCAGTTCTGTTTATCAAATACCGGACACTACATTAGGCATAAACTATACTTACCAGTGTCCTTTACAAAGACGTTATTATTATCTCCTACTTACGGAAGAAAAAACTGAGGCTAGACAAGTTATAGACCCAACTTAAAGGGATTCAGCTATGTCGGGCTTCAAATTCAGGGAAGCCTGGCTCTCTCTCTTCACCGTGATGAGATCCACCTCCCATCTGAGGTTACCATAACACACACCTGACTGCCCAAAGCCCTCTTTTAGAGTCAGCTGAAAGAAATGAGATAGGTTTCACTCACACCCACTCTGCAATTAACTTAGGCCCCCCTTTGTGGATAAATCTGGAGTAATTGTAACACTCTACATTCCCCTGGTTTCAGTTTAGATTATCAAAATTTTCAAGCCTCCTAGATAAAGTGATCAGATGGCAGATGTTGTCATGTGGGACGTTGTTGGAAAAGTCCTTACAGTTGTGCGATAATGTGATATAATAAGAAATATGCGTTTGGTCTCTGCCCCTGATTTCTGGCACACAGCTGCTAAGGCCCTTGAAATCTCTAGAGTGATGAGTGCCTTTTTGTACTCAATGAGATAAATAAAGGGAGACTGGGGGGCCCTCAATAGCTTCAAGATGGGGGCTGGTGACCAAAAGACCAAGGCTCAATTAGAGAGTTGGAACTTTCAGCCCTACCACCCTACCACCCAGGGAGAAGAGAAGGGCTGAAGATTGAGTTGATCCCCACTGGCCAAGGATGTAGTCAATCATGCAATCGTGGGTCGCTATGAAAGTTTATGAGATAGATTGTGTCCATTATTTTACTTCTAAGAAACACAGTTGACAGTGTCTTTTCTGACTCACCTGTCAAGTTTCCACTTGCTTGGCTTATCAGTGTTGCTGGGAGGGCTTCATTTGTTTCTGCCCATGTGGATTTTACATGTCTTGATTGTTGTGTATCTCAAAATGTTAGTAAAGACCCACATAATCAAGCCTCCATACAACCCACAGTTCAGGGTTTGGAGAACTTCTGGATTGCTGAACACACAGGGCGCCTGGGGGGTGGCGCACTGGGAGATGCGCCTTCCCGCACGCCTTGCTCTTGGCATCTCTTCCACCTGGTTGTTCATCCACATCCTTTGTATATCTATGTTGTAAATGGGTAAATGTAAATAGAGTGTTTCTCTGAATTCTGTGAGCCACTCTAGCAAATTAATGAAACCCCGGGAGAGGATCGTGAGAACCCCAATTTATATTTAGTTGGTCAGAAGTACAGGTCACAATCAGACTTGTGACTGGCATCTGAAGTGAGGGGTCTCAAGGGTCCGAGCCCTCAACCTGTGGGATCTGGCGCTATCTCCAGGTAGACAGCGTTAGAGTCAGATTGTAGGACAACCACCTGGCATCCCCTGGATAATTGCTCTGCAACGTTTTGATGAAGTGTTCTGTGTATTGATTGTATGAGAGTGGGAAAAACACTGTTTTTTTTTTTTTCTATCTCTAACAGTAGTTGTTATTTACTAATAGAATTAACAAGCTTAGGACTGAAGAGGCCAACACTTGGAATATTTAGTTGAGAAGAGACTTCAAGGAAAGCACCTACAATAACAAGGTCTGTCTGCCATAGTTCACTTCCTTGGTAAATCGACTTTATTATGTCATGCGCTGCATGACAACATGTCAGTCAGTGACGGATGGTCTCTCTAACAGAAGTCATATGAGACTATAGTAGAGCTGAAATATTTCTGTTGCCCAGTGTCATCGTAGACAGGGCAATGTCATGGCTCAATACGTTCTTCAGATGTCTGCAGTGACGCTGACGGAAACAAACCTACTGTGCTGCCAGTTGTGTAAAAGCCACACATAATTATGTCCAGTTCAGAATCCTTGATTTTGGCATTGAACAAGTATATTACTGGTTCATGTATTTATTATACTATATATTTATCATTATCTTGGAATGTGCACCTTCTACTTATTAAAAAAAGAAAGGCAACTGTAAAACAGCCTCAGGCAGGTCCTTCAGAAGGGATTACAGAAGAAGACATTATTATCACCGGAGATGTCAGGGAAGCGGGAAAAGTGGCCTGCAAGCTGGAGTCTGTACTGAAGTCTGTACTGACCCAGTCTGCTCAGCCTTCCCCACACATCCTCCGTGATGGTCCACTTAAAGTCTCTCCAAGATTGGGAGGAACTAGTCACACATAGACGACAATGGGTGTTGTGATATCGGTAGAGGGGTGGTCACTTTGATAATACAACGTTTTCTTTGATGGTTCTCTTAGATATTTTGTTAAAGTGAAAATTACCTTTCCGTTGTTTAGACATTTTGCGTTGTTAGAATAAAGACTACTTTAATGTTATTTCTTATCAGATAAAGTGAAAATTGTCTAGGTTTATGTCCTTGTATTCTCATAAAAACTATTAGGACTGTAACTGAGGCAGAACAGAATTGAGAGGGTACTCTCACTGTTCTCCAGAATTGCTGGCCTTCTGACAATGAAGCTTGTTTGGATCTAATCCCAGTCTCTGCATCTGGCTGACAGAGACAGGCAGCTGGACCCTCTTCATCCGATAACAACAGCCCCATATGGGTTATTGCCCCTGAAGACCTCCCAGTGGACAAGAGGTGGACATGGAAGATGGTAATATTGATGATCCTGACCCCATGTAGGCCTAGGCTAACGGGTGTGTTTCTGTAATTTAAAGAGTAAATTAACAATCTTATAGCATAGCAGGTAAGGAAAACAAATATTTTTTTGTAGAGCTATATAATGTGTTTGCATTTTAAGCTACGTGTTATTAGGAAAGAATCAAAAAATAACAAAGTTTACAAAGTAAAATTACAGTAAGCTAAGATGAAATTAATATTGAAGAAAGAAAAATATCTTTGTCTCAATTGAGTGCAGCCTGAGTGTACAGTGTTTATAAAGCATACAGTAGTGCACAGTGATGTCCTAGGCTTTGACATTCTCTCATCCCTGACTCACCCAGGGCAACTTCCAGTTCTGCCTGTTCCATACTTGGTAAGTGCCTTATATAGGTGTACCAGTTTTTGTCTCTTATATCTTATCTTGACTGCACGATTTCTATGTTTAGATACATTTCGTTATACAAATACTTGCCTACAGGATTCACTACAGTCCATGCTGTATAGGTTTGAAGCTCAGGAGCAACGGACTGCACCATATAGCCCAGGTGTGTAGTAGGCTACACCGTCTAGGTCTGTGTAAGAATAATCTTATGACAGTGGTCCCCAAACTTTTGGGCACCAGGGACCAGTTTCACAGAAGACAGTTTTTCCCCAGATGGGGTATGTGTGTGTGTAGCAGGGGGAACAGGAGGCAGAGCTCAGGCTGTGATGCTAAGCAGTTGGCCTCCTAACAGGTCACAGACAGGTAGTGCTCCAGCCCGGGGTTGGGGACTGCAGCTCTATAATGTCCGCACAAGAACAAAATCTCCCAATAATTCGTTATTAAGCAACACATGACCGTGGTACACATTCAGCCCATCTACATGGAGATGATGGCACTGAAGTCTCATCAAACTGTAGCAACCACCTCAAAACTCAATCTCTGTGGGAAGTCAAAGCGTTAGTTCTGCCCAGCTCAACCCAATGAAGAGAGATGTGTCAGGGGCAGCCATGATATCCCCTTGGAAAACAGAGCTATAGGAAAGAAGAGCGGTGGTTAGTAAGTTGACTCAATTTGAGCAGACTCAAGAGAAAGATGCGAGAAGAGGGTGAGGTGAACAGAGATGAGGCCTGCGGCAGAGGTACCGAGGAAGGACTTTCAAGAGCAGGGACCCCTTCCGGAGGACCCTGACCTCAGACTTATCCGCAGGCAAAATTGGGCAATAGGGGACATCTGTGTTCCAGAAAATGTGCTCTGATTTCTCAACTCAGAAGAGCAACTCCTTCTCCTAAGCTTTATGCCTGTGCACCTCTTCTTCCTGTGCAAACGACAATTTCCTTTGCATTAAAGCACAACCCCTGTGACAGGGTGTTGTTGCAGACACCGCTGACGGTCTGTCCAGGCTTCTCCTTCATTGTTTGGGCACTCATCCCCGCTCTGATATCAGCCTTAGACGATCATGGTGGCTGGCTGGAGGTGTGCATGCTTCTCAGTGCTGCCTGAATGAGACGCAGGAAGAAATCTGCTGACGGGTGTCCAAGAAAATGTTTCCTTATGTAGGAAGAGGCAATCCTTCCTCTTCTGTCTCATTTAGACAGTGTCTGAATATAATACCTTCAACAGAAGCTGCCATCTTTTGGCCATGAAGATGCCAGCCGGGACGTCTTGGATCTGCCCTATCCCTTGTCTTCTACTTAGGTCTCATGAAATAAGGTATCTCACTATTTAAGCCATTTGAGCTGGCAGATGTGCAGATACGAAATGGCTGGTTATATTATAGTCACAGTGCCCTCAGTAGTCCATGTGGGGCCACATGGGCAACACTGAGGCAAGGTGAGCTGGTGGGGCAGTGGTTTCCATGGGAAGGAATGGGCTAGGCAAGGTAACCAGGCTCAGCAGGCTTAGGACGGCCTGGATTGCACAATCTCAGCAGACCCCGGGAATGGAGGCTGCCCGGTCATCTGGTCCCTGGCCCTGGAGTGATTAGGGTAGGGAGTCATGACTCAGAGTACAAGAGCTCACTAAAAGGAGGAGGTTACCAGCTCTGGAGTGGCTGGTTTGTATAAATCAAAAGGACACTTAGAGCTTGGCACCCATAGCTCAGTGAGTAGGGCGCTGGCCATGTACACCGAGGCTGGCAGGTTCGAAACCAACCTGGGCCTGCTAAATAAAGATGACAACTACAACCAAAAAAAATAGCCGGGCATTGTGGCAGTGCCTGTAGTCTCAGCTACTCAGAAGGCTGAGGCAAAAGAATCTCTTAAGCTCAAAAGTTTGAGGTTGCTGTGAGCTGTGACACCACTGCATTCTAACAAGGGCGACATAGTAAGACTCTGTCTGAAAAAAAAAAGCCACTTAAACATTTACCATCTCTAGGTATTAACTAACCTTGGAAAGGGCAGTCCTTCCGGTCATCAGGCACCAGCTATCAAAGCATCAAGAATACAGAAAAATTTTTTTAAAACATAGTTAATATCTATTCAAACTGACACAGTTCTTTTGAGAATTTTTTGAGTTTAAAAAGGCATGAAACTGGCTTGGCGCCTGTGGCTCAACGGGCTAAGGCGCCAGCCATGTACACCTGAGCTAGCGGGTTCAAATCCAGCCCGGGCCCGCCAAGCAACAATGACAGCTGCAACCAAAAAATGATAGGGCGTTGTGGTGGGTGCCTATAGTCCCAGCTACTTGGGAGGCAGAAGCAGGAGACTCGCTTGAGCCCAGGAATTGGACGTTGCTGTGAGTTGTGATGCCATGGCACTCTATCCAGGGTGACAGCTCGAGTCTTTGTCTCAAAAAAAAAAAAAGGCATGAAACTTTAGAGAAAACATGAGTGTTTATTGTAGTATCTCAAGCATACTTAAGAAAGTAGAAAAGATTATTTTGTTTTGTCCAAAGTTGTCTGTTCATATTTTCCTGAAATCATTCCATATAGACAATTACATATTCTGCCTAAACTTAAAGGTTAAGAAACCCCAAAGGAAAAAAAACCAAACTTATAGTGGCTTAACCAAATATCACTTTATGTTCTTATATATCAAATACTCCAGAGGTAGGAGTCCAAGGCATGAATAGTAGCTCTTCAATGACATAAGAGTATCACCATCCTTCCATCCTTCTTTTTAGTCATCTTTTAAAATGTGACTTTCAGCCTTATGCCTGTTGCCTCGTGTTCACAAGAGGTTTCCTCCTGTCCTGATACTGTTTGCATTCCAGCCCAAAAGAGGCAAAAGTTACCTAGAATTCATCCAGCATTTTTTACTTATATCTCATTGGCCAGAACTGTATCACATAGAGATCTTTTTCTCTAAGGGAGGCTAGGGAATGTATATTTTTAAATGGACATGCTATTTCAAACAAAGTTATAATTCCATAATAATGAAGGAAAAGATACGTATTGGATAGACAGCAAGTGTTGTCTGCCACGGTTCACCCACTTTGGGTACCCAGTGTTTTCTTCATCTATGCAACACATTCATCTCTGCCCCAGGCACACCTTGTTCCAAGGTCTCAAATTACAGCAACCCACCTAAAGCCTGTCCTCTGTAGTAAATCAAAAATCTCACATCCTTCCCAATAGAGAATACATTGTGGCCTTAAGTTTTCGTGTACCTAAATTGAGACTGAGACGCTTGTCTGACGAATATTAACAAGTCATTGCCTTGTTGGAGGCAAAACCTACAGTCTATGCATAAAGGAAAGCGTATTTTCATCACAGCATTTCCTTTCCAAACTTACAAAAAACTTCCTTAGAAATAGATCATTTATTCCAATGCACTCCTTCTTCTAGGTCAACAAGAAAAAAATCACAAATTTTTAATGAAGTATGATTTCTGGGGGGAATTTAGAGGAAAATGCAAAGAATTTCATGTTCTCTATAATGAAATAATTAGTAGTTAGAATTTCCCAGTAATTATGAATGGAGGTGGTTATTTGAAACTCCAGAAAGAGCTCTGCTCTGTACAAACTAACTTTGTGAAATCCAGATTTGTATATGTATCTTGAGAACACTAGCTACCACGTAGATAAGATTATAAATACGACTGGCACAGATTGTATTTGTTGTTCAAAGTTAGGATTTCACATGTAATTA
>CAUYRH010066267.1:0-22106 GCA_963574655.1 Perodicticus potto | reverse complement strand
CTTGGTGATGTGCTCTGTACCTTTTATTTGTATCCTTGGGGTCGCAGGTCGCTCCAGCAGGGTTGATGTGCGTTCTTCAACCTTCTCTTTTGGCTCAGTTCCAAACCGTTGGCTTTCTTGCTAAATTTCTGTCCTTTAACTCTCCTTCTGGACGGAAGCGTCTGCAGAAAGCTGGCTACAGACCGCCATCTTGGCTCCTCCCCCAAAATTACACTTTTCAAATCAATTCAAAACTGTTTCTGGTGCAGGCAGTGTCTGCTCAGTGTTCGGAAACTACTATTAAAGACTGTGGCACCTTGGTTTAGACTTTAAACAGCTAGTTACTTCAAATTCAAAATGAAGCAAGCTGGGGAAAAAATGTACAAAAACCCTCAAAGAATCCCCAACAATAAAAAAATAAATAAATAAATAAATAAAATAAAATAAAACTGCAAGAAAAAAATGTACAAAAATATGTCTGGAGGTGGAAATAAGTCATTGATATGTTGTCATGTGGAAAAAGAAAAGGTGTAAAATAGTAAGGAAAAAATTAATTAATCTATTTCTACAACTACTGTTTCTATCTGTATCTTAAACTGCTTTCTTTTTACATGATATGCAGCAAGAGGTGTAGCGCAGAATGCAGACTTTAATATCTCTGGATCTGCATTTCCTACCTCTGTGTAGGATAAAAGAATGATTTTATGCTCATTTTAAGTAACTTTTTGTCTATATATAATTTCTAACCTTTCTAGAATAACATAACACTATTTATGTGATGAGATGATCAAAACTATATTTCCAAAGTTAGGGGCCCCCACTCATGTCCATGATTGGCTTAGCTCTGCTTTATCTGCTAATGCTCTAAGCATGTTGTGCTCGGGATTTAAAGCTGAAACAGCACCTTCTACCTCCAAAAATGCTCTAAAATCACACTTTATGATGCAACACAGAAATAAATATAGAACTCAATGAAAAACAGATGCAGGGGAGAGGAAGGGGGCCAATTGGAAAGGGAGAAAGTGAGGGAATATATAAATCTGAGCCTCCATGAAGAGAAAGGGAGAGGAGAGGGAGGAAAGCCAACCCCAGCAGCTGCAGCGTGATCTTGTGCATAATGCAGCACGCCACCAGGGATGAGAGAAGCAACACAAACACAATGACAAGGACCCAGGACTCTGGGGAAGAGAAGCAGATCATATTTGGAAGTGGATTGTCTTTCTATTGGGGAAGGAATGGCAGAGAGGTGCTCTCAGAACCCACAGGCTTTTCTAATGTGGATTTTATATGAACCACAGCAGCACTCCTACATCACCTACCTGGCTCCAGTGTAACATGTTCTGCACAGAAGTTCCAGCAGGACAATGTGTTGTATATACATCCACTCTGGACTGCAAAACAAGTACATTGAAATCAAGAAAGAAAGTGGCATTCAAGTGGCCATGATAACAAACACTATACTGTACTTTGCCCTTCAAAGCATCAAAAACTACAGAGCCATAATCCCAAATACATGAGATCAGAAGTAGAAGAAATGCTTTAACTACAAATATGTCCTCTAAAAACAAATACAAACTCACCCAGACTACATACAAAATGAATAGTATGGCAAGCGTAAGGCTTCAGGGGTTGAGACTACATGTCATTTTTATTTTTTTCTTTATGCTTTCCTGAACTTCCAAAATTTTATATGACAATCACGTCTTGCTTCAATATTTTTTTTTTTTTTTTAGACAGAGTCTCACTTTGTTGCCCTTGGTAGAGTGGCCGTGGCGTCACAGCTCATAGCAACTTCCAACTCCTGGGCTTAGGTGATTCTCTTGCCTCAGCCTCCGAGTAGCTGGAATTACAGGTGTCTGCCACATTGCCCGGCTATTTTTTTGTTGCAGTTTGGCCGGGGCTGGATTTGAACCCACCACCCTCGGTATATGAGGCCAGTGCCCTACTCACTGAGCTACAGGTGCCACCTGAAAAATTTTCTTTCGGAGTCCTCATTCTAGAATTTCAAAACCTGCTTTCAAAATGCAACACTACAAACTATAAATACCTTTAGAAACACCAGCATGTTGCTGGCTGAGGTTTTACCTTTTGCAATATAAATAAATATACATAGTTATACACAAACATGTTGTGTATGTATATATGCATGTATAGCTATGGCAATTTTGAAAAGAAACAAATCACCAGAATAAATATAAATTTTATAACAAATCATGACAGCTCCCCTCCTTCAATCATCGCTGTATAGGCACAATGTCCGAAGGTGATAGCAGCCAGCTCAAGGATAGTAGCAGGTTATACAGTTCTCCAGGCTCTTACTGAAATTGATTCTTGTGCTTTTTCAATGAAAGTACCTCTAGAGCTCTGTTGAGGTCGCTCTGGCCTCTCCCACACAATCCAATACATATGACAACAATCCAACACACTGACAGAAACTGTCATAAACATACATACCATATTTAAATTTCTCTCATTAAATCCACACAGAACAAAAAAGAGATTTCCACAAAGCTCCTTCAGAATGACATGAGTGCAAATGTGGGTCCCCAGCCATTTCAAAAATGTACTCTGTGGAAGAAAATCCTTGTCCCCAAATAAGTCCTACAAGATAAAAAGAAACCCAAGAATATCTCAGCATTTCCTTTTGATGCACAGACCTCTGTGACCCATCTCAGAAGCAGAGACAAGTGCCCAGCATCCTCACGCCACAGCCTCACAAGGGAAAAGACAACCAGTGAACACTCAAACTAGATACTTACATAATAAGCTTATTAAGGCAAAAATCACACATTACAGATGTGTACATTACAGATGTATAAATCCTCCACATGAAGAGGAGACAGAAAATCAAATAAGCTAACAATGGGCTTCTACAATGGGAAAGGGCCTTAATGATCCCTCATCCCAGGGCCATCCCCAAATAATTTTCATCTCACTCTGAGAAACAGTGAAGGATCAGCAATGTCTGCCAGAAATGTGTCCATCTAACTCAACTCCGCTGGCCAGTGGCCCAAATCAGCCTAGTACTTGTTGTTGGCTTTTCTTAAAACACTTTTTTTTTATTGTGGGACAAGATAAATATCTGTGACTTTAACCATGTTTAAGTGTTCAGTTCAAGGGCAGTAAGTGCATTCACCTTGTGTAACTATCACCAGGATGTACCTCCAGAACTCTTTCATCTTCTGAAACTCAACTAACCAATAATTCCCCATCCCCTAGCTTTTATAAACAAAGTTTTATTAGAACATGGCCACAGGTTGAAGTCCTTTAAGTGGTGGTGAGATCCCTTATAACCTAATTTCAGTATATAATTCTTCACAGTATATCGTACGTGCGTAAATGTATAATAAGGAGAATATAAAGCATCTAGCCTCAGTTGGCTTAAAACTCCTCATGAAACCTGTTTTCTCCTGGAACAGAGCTTGGGGTGGCACAGCATTAGGGCTAAACCCTGATGAGGTTACAACACTGATGGCCTGTGATTAGTGCCACGTTACCAAAAACTGCTTCCCCTCAGAGTAGGTGGGGGTGGGCACGCGGGAACAGCGCGTTCCCTGTGTCCTACGCGCCTTCTGCTCCTGGGCCACCTCCATAAAGGGCAACAACCCCTTTCTCACAGACCTTCCTGCGCTCTCCGCATGTGCCGGGCAGAGAGGTGCCCTGGCCACCAGCACACATGGCTGCAGCACAGTTAGCGCCAGACCTCGGTGACTCCCCGGATCTGAGGCAGGGATGAAAGGGAACGAAACTCCCACTACACCCCTGAGCACACCCTGCAGTGTAGGAAGGCACAGATTCACCCTGCCATGGCCGATTCCTCAGACCTAAGGAGGGAGTTTGTGGGGGTGGGGGAGGAGGGCATGTGATCCAAATACCTTAACAAGAAGATCCGGAAATCGTCCCAGTTTGGCTAGAGGGCTAGTACAGAAAGCCACTGAAGCCACAGGAGCCAGAGCAAAAAACATTTTAATCTTTTTGGCCAGCTCAGGGATCTGTGAAAATGCTACGAAAGCTGTGGGAACAAAAGGAAGATAGTCATCTTCGGGGGTTTCCATCTCAGAGGAGGCAACTGGAGCTTTGTGATGCCTGTCAGTAGTGAACTGAGAAACCAGGCCGCAATGCCACCCTCGGGAAGCTACACTCTTGACTCCGGGCCCTCAGAACTGTGTGCTCTAACATTGAACTTGATCGAAGTAGTAAATCAAGTCTTGTTCCAAATCTCACCTGGATAAGCACTAGAAGAAGTCCAGGCAGAAAACCACAAAGCCTCCCCCCTTCCTTTAACAAGGACAGTATTTCTAAGAGCTCCCTAAGCCTTCATCCCCCAAGGCTCCTCCAGGAACAATTCACAGACAGGACCAAATGCCAAAGACTACACAGGACCTCCTGAACTTAGAACCTCCAGCTTTAATTATCTTTTAAGTCTCTCTGAGGTCATTTCTGGCCACTTGGCCCCAGAATGCTACTTTAGAGTGGCGTGACAAAGGACTCAGGTAGACAAGTCATGAGAGAAGGAATATGAATGAAGATAAACGACTCACTCCATTTTTCTGAGGAGGCAAGTTAACCATAGATTTTGTAACCCTTAACAGCATTCATACCTCTCATAGAGTCTCCTTCGATAGAAATGTACTCTACCCAGATCAAATGACATGAACACAAAGGTGTTAGTCATAGTAAACACTAAAAGGGAGAAGCGAGTAAATTACTAGACAGGTCCCTACCCCTAGTTAGAGAAAACCCTTGCTTGCTAGAATTATGGGCAATTTTTACTTTCTTCGACCTTTGCT
Source organism: Perodicticus potto (assembly GCA_963574655.1). Classification (NCBI taxonomy): domain Eukaryota; kingdom Metazoa; phylum Chordata; class Mammalia; order Primates; family Lorisidae; genus Perodicticus; species Perodicticus potto. Next base: position 17,337 of record CAUYRH010066267.1, on the reverse strand, counting down.
AAGTTTTACATTTTTCTTTATAATGAACATACATTACTTTTATAATCAACGTAAAATTAAAAATGCATATAGCTTTTTAAAAAATGTTTATAAATAATAAATATAGTGTCCAACCTTTTTTCTTTGCTGCCACACATTAAAAGAAGAGTGGTCTGGTACCACACATTACATACACAAACACTAAGGATGGCTGATGAGCAATGAAAACAGGATCGTGCATACTTTTCATGATATCCAATACCACAGATAAGCAAAACAGTCCTCAAATAATCTGCATGTGGCCATGGGCACCCCTGGAATCTATTACCCTTCTATTTGTAGTTAGTTGTATTCCACTTTACTTTCAAAGTCAGTACAGTACTTTTTTTAATTTTCCTTTAAAAAAAAGAAAGAACGATAGAGTTGTCGGTGGCTCCATCATAGCTCACTATAACTTCAAACTCCTAGGCTCAAGCAATCCTCCTGCCTTAGCCTCCCAAGTGGCTTGGGCTACAGGCATGCACCAACACACTCAGCTAATATTTTTATTTTCTGTAGAGAAGAGACCTTGCTATGTTGCTCCAAGGCTGGTCTTCAACTCCCGACTTCAAAAGCAATCCTCCGACCTTGACCTCCCAAAGTGCTGGTATTACAGACATGAGTCACCATGCCTGGCCTGTCTCTAATTTAGACAATTTCCCGTTTTCTGCCTTCTCACATCCCCATCTTGCTTAACTAGAAAAATAACTAATAAGATGTGGCTCACATGAATTCCTTCAATTTAAAGAGACCCATATATCACAATTTTCCAAAGAAAACTAAATATTATCAAAATTCTTTGCCCTGCTCATTATCTCTATCTGGCATTGAAAAAATAAATTGTACTTGAACTAACTTTTTTCAATACATTACTTTTAAGAACAAGTTCAAACTCTATAATAAAGAAACTATATCAACTTTGATGTTAATTACATACATACCGATTGTGGTGCCTTGAGAATGACCCACATAATACACTTGTTCTTGGCCAGTTTTATTCAGAATGAAGTTAATTGAAGCTGGTAGGTCATATTTTGCCATCTCATCATAACTGCAATCCAAAAAAGGAATTCCTTCATTAAAATAGTACATAAAACAGAGTAGACAGAAATACCAAGCATATAGTTTGCTGAGTTATCACAAACCGAACACAGCTAGATAAAGCAGCATTGAGTGAAAGAAACAGAACAGAAACCCTCTTGGAATTCCTTCCCACAAGTAACTCTTATCCTATTTTTTCACAACGTAAATCAGTTTTGCCTGTTATTTCATTCTTCTGTAACTGGGATTATGCAGCCTGTATTTTTCTATATCTGGCTTCACCTGTGTTGTTGCATATAGTTGTAGGTTGTTCATTCTCATCATGTGCCTATGTCACACTTTATTCGTCCACTCACTGCTGACATGCGTGTGGGTAGTTTCTAATTGTCTGCTATTATGAATGGTGTGACAAAAAACACGTTCTTATACATGCCTTTTGGCCAAAGCTCTCATTCTTGTGTTTTACATCCTTAGGGAGGCTCTGGTCTTACAAAAGGGAAGCAAGCCTGGAGGCCTCCACACTGCCGACCTTTTCTAATACCCAACTATCTGCATCTGCCTGCCTTTTCTGCAGAAATCCCCATGTAGCTACTGCAAGGGTACTAGGGAAATACCCCCATGTCATAATCAATTCAAATATACCTGAAAGCCCAGAACTCATCCTGAGAAACTGAAAAGGTCTTGTGTTTCCGAGACCAGGTGTTTCCTCTGCTGTTCCCCATCCACACGTCAAAACCAGCATCAGCCAGAATGAAGCCCAGGCTGCTGTTGGCAAGGTTTGTGACCCAGTTACTGGAATCTGCCAGCAAGCCATGCTGCAGATAGACTGCTGGTTTGGGACCTGAGAAACATATGTGTTTAGGAGGCAGTAGCACCGAGCTTCAAGACAAACATGATACCTCATTCAACAAATCATTCTTAAACAGTCCCAAAGCAAATAATGAAATAGAAGCAAATTAAAGTTTTAAGGAAGCAATGTACGTGTATTCCCATATAACATGTAAGTAAAAGATCTTTCTTTTAAAATAGTTCTAGCAAGGTAGCAGCAGAACTGGACTGCTTTTGCATGTCTAGTAATGATAAACACTGACTCAACCAACAAAAGAAACATTTAAAAAATAATACATTTTTAAGAACTTACAAAATGTTTGTACAGTTTGCTACAGGAATCGCATTTCTCACAATCATTCCTAACAAAATAAACCAAAAGAAAGGAAAAGATCACACTCACACACAAAGATAACCCTAAATCCCTATTAGAACAACCAAAATCCAAAACACCAACAATGCTAAGTGCTGGCAAGGATGTGGAGCAACAGAACTCTCAAATCAACGCTGGTGGAAAATGCAAAATGGCAGCATCAACTTGAAAAACACTTGAGCAGTTTCTGACAGAACTAAACATACTCTTACCATATGATCCAGCAAGCGTGCCCCTTGGTATCATACCCAAAAGATTGAAAAGTTATGCCCACACAAAAGCCTGTACATGGATGTTACAGCAGCTGTATTCATAACTTACAAAATTTTGAAGGAACAAAAATGTCGTTCAGTAAGCGAATGGATAAACAAACTGTGGTACACTCAGACAATGGAGTATTGTTCAGCCCTAAAAGGAAACGAACTAGCAAACCACAAAGATATAAAGGAATCTTAAGCACACATGGCTACATGAAAAAGCCAATCTGGAAGGGCTGCGTTCTGTGTGACACTCTGGAAAAGACAAAAATTATGGTTAATAAAAAATATCATGGGATTGGAGGAGGAAGGGATGAACGGGCACAGAGGATTTCACAGGTCGTTACACATTTGTCCAAACCCATAGAATGTACACCACCAAGAGTAATCTAGATGCAAACTCTAGATTTCGAGTAACAATGATATGTCAGCGTAGGTTTATCAAGTGTGACGAATACAGAACCACTCTGGGAGGGATTTTACAATGGGGAAGGCTATGCTTGTGAAGAGGGATATATGGGGAATCTCTGTGCCTCATGTTCAATTTTGCTGTAAACCTACAATTGCTCTAAAAAAAAAAAAAAGCCTAATCTAAAAAAACTTTTAAGTGGAATAAAACTTAGAGTAAAAAGCACTGCACACACACATACAAACTTAGAAACAGAAGTGTCTTCTGCATGTGCGTGTAAATTTATTTTCTACTTACCTGTAACTAAGACTGTGATATGGCAGAAAAGCAAATATGTGGGAGTCAAAGAAACCTGACTTCAAGCTGCTTATATAGTGCGGAGACCATTCAGTTATTCACTAAACAAGTCTTTACTGAGCACCAAGTAAGGGCCATGTATGCTTCTCAGTGCTGGGAACACTGCAGAGAACAAAAAGAGGAAGAAAACAAATACTTCCTCATGAAGCTGACACGATACTATGAGTTTGCGACAGTTCAACTCCAGCCTCTCCAGCTTCTGACAGGACACCTTGGACAAAGCATTTAAACTTTTTCTGAAATTAACTTCGTTCCCTGAAGAGTGGAAATGTGTGCCTTTTGTAGTATAGGGCATAGTGAGATAGGAGATATTACATGAAAAGTTCTTAGCCGAGAGTCTGATGCACAGAGTTCAACATACATCAGCTCATTTTACTAAGGGGATTAGCCAGTCTGAGTCTCAGTTCCATAAAGAATTATTAAGAGGAATAAGTGAGATAATTAAGTATCTAGCATAGTGACCCGTAAGTCAAAAGTTCCCTTTGCTTTCTGCCCACTCTTTATACCAGTGAATCACTGGAAATGAGCTCATTGTCAAGTGGTCAAATAATTAATTTCAGTCTACCCATAATTAAGCCATCCACCCCAAAGAGGACTGCAATAGCACCCAAAAGCTTATAATGTAGCTCTTAAAGGGAAAAAAAAAGGCAAAATACAAACTTATGGACTACTCTAGACTATAACTGTGTAAAAATAAGGTATGAGAAATAGAATTTCAGCGAAAACATGGGAAGAATGATTTGTTCGGATAAGATTGAAAGAGAATTGACAAATTTTTATTTCTGTTAACATCCTGATGTAGATTCAGCAACTAACAAATTGTTTTTAAATGGCAGTTCCTCTGATACAAGGTAGGTTCTGTAGACAACTCCAGGGGGCATGGGTCACAGGCATGACAATGCCAACGGTGCCATGGAGTTGTGCAACGTGGGGGCACTGCTCCCTCACGCTGTAAAATGGTGAGCCCCAGGCCAAGAGTCCCAAATGACTCCTGTGATTTTCTAATCCCAAAACAACAGCCCTCCACAATGCCAGGGCCATGCAATGACCTTCTGTTCATGTGGAGAGAATAGAAAGCGAACTGGACATGTTCAGGCCTGCTTTATGTACTCATTTTTGCCTTCAAATGTTCGTTTCAATGCCACATAACAAGACGAAAGTTACTTTTAAAGGTACAGGGAACTGTGGTAGGTGTAACAGCTTACACACACAGGCTTCCTGCCTTCAATGAAGATGATCATAATCAAGCTGGGAAAAGAATCACAAAAAGTTCAAAATTATAAACTTCAGTGTAAGTGACAATAATTACCAAAATTAATTCATCATTATAGTTGGAAAAACGTGTTTTAAATGATAGTTACTCCAAAGCAGGGCTGCCTGGCTGGATAACTGAAGGAGACATCATTGCCCAGCGGTAGCTGTGTAGTGCAGTAGGAACGGTGCCCAGAAGTCAGGCAATGCAGCAGCTCTGCTCATTAATGGTGTGTAACATTTTCTAAAAACAGAGGTTTCCCTGCTCATGCTACAGGTCCTTTGGCAAGAGAGGCCCTTTTCACCCATCGCTTTGCACAGTTAAGCAATGAGGAAAACGACTTGACCCTCACAGGCCAGGGGCAAAAACTTCCTGTGGGTCAGTTCCTCTCTAACACAAGCCACTGCAATAATCCTCCCTCCGCATGGCCTTAGAGTGAGGCAGGAGGAAAGCCCCGCTAAGCCCCTGGCACTTGTTCAGTCCGTGCCTCTGCAGTTAACTCTTACTGGAAAACCTGAGGCTGCTTAGTGGACTTCTCAGAGGACAGTCCCAAGAGAAAGGCAGGGATGGTGTGAAGTTGCAGAGGATGGGGCGGGAGGGATAACAGAGAGAGGAGAAAGCAGGTGATACGTGGGCAGCCAGGCAGGACAGAGGCTGGAGAGAAGGTACAGGCTACATCCAGAGGCCGAGGCTTTGGCTGCCTACCTTTTCCTGATGGGAAATGTTTAACATTCCCTTAATTCTTTCTGTACTTCTCTCTCTGACCCCTGAGGAGCTTCAAAGGAGAAACGGGGGAGTTGATAAGGTGAAGATTGACCAGGAACATTTTCAAACACCACCAATAAATAACTCCTGGACTCCCAAGGGCAAGGAGGAGCCCCAGAAGGTGAGACTTGTGCTACCAGAAGACAATGCCTGAGGCAGCTGAGAGGTTCTAAAAAGATTTGTAAATAACCCTATTTCCACCCCTGCCTACCATTCACTGCTGGCACAAGGCTTCTCTCAGGGAGTTATTTTATCCTTTGAGGGGGGTGCCTTAAAAATTCCCAGCACCCTCACCAGCACTCCACGTAAGGGTTTCCCAAAGCTCCTGTCCCATGCATTACATTTCTATGGACGTGGCTTTGCCCCAAACAATCTAGGTTATGAAGAGTCCATGTTTAAGGAAAAAAGAAACAAAGAAAGGAACAGTTTCATTACATTGAGATCAACTATTTACATTAAAAGGTTATCTGTGGATATTCATTTCCTCTGACTCTGTGACACCAGCAGCTAGACACAAAATGGAAGGGACCTCTCAGGGACAAAGAGAACACGGTTGCACACATGTGCATTCACGCACATGGAACAGACCTCCCCATGCAAACCCACAGCGGCAGCAAAGCTGTCCCTTGTGAAGCGAAGTAGGAAAGGCTGTAGGTAAAGCTCACTGCTTTGTTAAGGCATCCGTAATAGGGAAAGGCCAAATCAGAGCCACTTGGTTTTAATTCTCCTCTTTGTTTAGCTTCTCCCATTCCTCACTGCAAGCAAACTACAAAAGCTCAGTGAACAACAGATGCAAAAAACATGGCACCAGGTGAGAAGAAAACAGTCAATCTGCTCTTTAAACTCTAGATGTTTTCAAATCTGGAGAATCCGGGCCAAGGACTGCAAAGGGTACTACAGAAAAACATTGCTTTCTTTTGGGAAATACTGGCAGATGAGAAAAAGGCCGACAAAGAAAGATAAATGTCTGACGAATTGCATGACCTTAGAGTGGCCCAAGGCCACTCAGCCATGTCCTGCTCATTTAGTTGAGGAATTTTTTCTGAGAACCTGCTGCAGGCTAAGCAGTGAGGTAGAAGTTAAAATACCAAGAAATGATTCAAAACCACACACCACACCTCCTATAAACCTCTGGTGGTGCCTGTGGAGTATTAGACATGTGGCAGATGCTGTGAACACAAAATCGGGTAACCTACACTCCCTCCCCCAGGGAGCTACAGGCTGGCAGAGGAGACAGACACACTGTCACCTTCTAGCCCAGCCTGGAAAAAGGTTAGAGCACCTCCTGGGAGAGCCCAGAGGAAAGAGTAAATGACTCAGCCAGAGAAAGAGACATTCAAGCTGGATCTTAAGTGAGGGGCAGATTTCCCCACAGAGGGCTCTGATGAAGAAATGGAGCTAGAGGAACAGAGGACAGACACCACACCCAGGCCGTGGCCGACAGGACCCGGGAGCACGTGGGAAAGGCTGTGTGAGGTGTTCAGCACCACGAGTCAGATGTGCGGCTGTGTCAGGAGGCCACTGGGAACTTTCAGTGCCTTACCTGACCTGGGCTCAGAGGGGTGTGAAGGACTTCATGGGGGACACGTCTTTCCAGGCTGGGCCAGTTTCCTCTTATCCAAGAACAAAAGGGCTCCTCTGAGGAGGGAGCACAGTGAGTGTGACCCATGAGCTTCCAGTGCTCATGATGCCATTAGCCATGACAGATCACCAACAGAGAGAAAACAGTAACAAACCCCAGTGTGCTACCGTTACTTCAAAAAGTAGGGGCAACACTGCTCGCGACTTCCCTCTGGCATTGGGTGAACACAGAAGGGCCCTAGAAGCTGCTCTCCCACACTCACCTGCCTGCCAGCTTCTCTCCCTTCCCCACGAGGGGGAAGAGAAGAAACTATCAGGCCATTGATTCCCAGCTTACCCCCAGTCGAGGACTTAAAGATTTACTGGTAAGAGACCTATCTCTCTAGAAGGTTTGAACCTACTGCCACTCACCTCTTCCAATGAATTTTAATCAGGTTTCTTGGCACCTTGCTGAGAATGGTTGATTGGAATAATAGCTAGCTGTTATTACAGACTTAACATGCTCTAGGGCACGGGTTCTCAACCTGTAGGTCACAACCCCTTTCGAGGTTGAACGACCCTTTCACCAGGGTCGCCTAAGACCATCCTGCATATCAGATATTTACATTACAATTCATAACAGTAGCAAAATTACAGTTATGAAGTAGCAACGAAAATAATCTTATGGGTGGGGGGTCACCGCAACATGAGGAACTGAATTAAAGAGTCATGGCTTTAGGAAGGTGGAGAACCATTGCTCTAGGGACTATAAAAAAAAAATCCTGGTAAGCCGGTGCTACTCCCACTTAACAGAACACAGAACTGTGGTGAAGAAGAGTCAAGTAACTTGCTCAAGACTGGACAAGAGCTAGAAAGCAGGGGAGTTGGATTTGAGCCCAACTGCATCAGACACCGGGGGGCCATGCTCTTAACAGGTTTGCTCTGGGAAAGAGGGCTAATAAGAGGGAAGTCTCCATAAAACACACTGTAGGCCTTCTGAGAATGACAGGCTGAAGGCAGGGAGCTATTTTGGGGGGGATGTGAACCAAATGCTTGAAGGAAGTAATCTCTAGTAGATGGAGGGGACGGAGAACAGGAAAAAAGGCCCAACACTCGGTCTGACCTGCTGAGGTAGTTCTTGCGAGGACCAGCCTGTTCGGGGCACTCAGGCACCCTGAGGCCGGGTCTGAGCAACAAACCAGCAGGGCAGGACAAGGGCTGCCTTCTCTTGTCCTGTGGGTGTCTCCTGGAGGGCTGGGGTGAGGGGAAAGGGACAAAAGGACCATTTCTTGGCCTTGAGAGGGCAAATAACTTCACTAGGACCTAAATCGCATAGAGCTGACAAAGAAAAGCAGCCCAATGACAGTCCACCACAATGCCACCTGCCTGATCAGCCCACGATGGGGGTGGACACGAGGAGGGGATTACTCAGGTTCTGAAACAGAATGTGCTGAGCCCACGGTCACATGGGACGAAGATAACCGGGTGGGTGGGGAAGTTCCTCCAGCTTCCCGAGGCACTGGCCTTCTCTGCCTGGACACAGAGTCCACACTCTGAAACAGTATCCAGGGCGGAACCAAAATGCAGAACAAAAGGGAGAACAAACACCCCGGCATTAGTGTGACGGAGAGCTCAGTTCTTACCAGCCACGACCCCTTGTAGGATTACACAGCCTCTCTGAAGTTTAGGTGTCCTGGTCTGCAGTGGCGAAGATGAAGCTGCTAATACGCAATAAAAAACGGTCCCTGCTAACAATAATAAGTACATACAGTTGGATCCTTGAACAATGTGGGTTTGAACTGCAGGGGGCCAATAAATAAATAACGGTTTTTCAATCAATGTATTGGAAAATTTTTTGGAGATTTGTGACAACTTGGATAAACTCACAGATGAACTATATAGCCTAAAAGTATCCCAAAAAAAGTAACAGTAAGTTAGGTTGTTACAAATGCATAAGCTATATGCAGATACTAGTCTATTTTATCATTTACTACCATAAAACGTACACAAGTTACAAAAATTAACATTTATCAAAACTCATGCACACAAACCCAGACCTAAAACAAATGAAAAGATACTGTGTTAAATCATAACTGTTTATAATTAACCACAGCACACACTCTACTGCTTTAACAATTTTATAGCTTCCTCCTGTTGCTATTACCCTGAGCTCCAGTGCTATGTATCCACTTAAAACACAGTGACACTAATCATCGCTATGTGTCAGTTTATCTCTCCAGGAAATTGTACATCATTGTAAAAAGCAGTCTATCATGGCTCTTACACATTTTTCATCATGCAATACCAGAAACCTTGAATAACACCAGGGGACCGGCATGAAGTACCACTAGTGATGCTGGAAGTGCTCCCAAGAAGCAAAGAAAAGTCATGACATTGCACGAAAAGGCTGAATTGCTTGATATACATGTATAGATTGAGGTCTGCAGCTGTGATTGCCCACTATGTTATGATAAATGAATCCAGAATAAAGAACATTGCAATAAAAAAAAAATTGCACCAGTGGTTGCAAAAACCTTGTACTGTTTTGAAAAATATCTTTTTATCCTATGTTGAAAATGCAGCTTTTAGGTGGTACAGGACAGCTATAAGAAAGGCATACCTAAAGACTCCAATAGGATTTAACCAAAAGTGTAGTCATTATATGACAGCTTAAAGCAAAAGGAAGGTGAAGGACCAAAAGCTGGAGAATTTAATGCCAGCAAAAGATGGCTTAATAATTTTAGAAAGTGGTTTGGCTTAAAAAGAAAATGTCAAGATAACAGGAGAAGCAGTCTCTGCTGACCAAGAGGCAGCAGATAACATTAAGAAAATTACCAGATGAAAATACCACAAAGGACATTTATTAGTAATGAATCAGAGTGAGTACCAGGATATAAGGAAAAAAGAATAATATAGAAATGCAGGATCAGAACTGCCCTCTTCCATAAATCTGCTGCCTTTGAGTCTTGAAGAGAAAATGTAAACACCAGCTGCAGTCTTTTGATTGTACAACAAGGAGGCCTGGACAAGAAGCATACTTTTTCCACATTAGTTTTAATCAGTGTTTTATCTTTGAAGTCTAGGAGTACCTTGCCAGGAAGGGACTGCCTCTTCAAGCTTTTTTGATATTGGACAATGTCTCTAGCCACCCAGAACCCTGAAGGCATCAAAATGGTCCACTTTCCCCCAAATACAACATCTCTAATTCAGCCTCTAGATCAGGGGGTCAGAAGACTCACTGCACACTATGGAAAGGACTGTCAACACTATGGAAGGAAACTCCGGGAAGGAGAATACCATGGAAGTCTGGAAGGATTTCACCACTGAAGATGCCATCATTGTTATAGAAAAGTCGCAAGAGCCCTCAAGCCCAAAACAATAAATTCCTGCTGGGAAAGGCTATGTCCAAGTATTACACAGGACTTTGCAAGATTGATGACAGAGCCAATCAAGGAAATCATGAAAGAAACTTGCAGATGTGGCAAACAAGCTGGGGAGTAAAGATTTTCAAAGATAGGAGTCTTGGAGAACTTCAAAAACTAATAGACACCACACCAAAAGAATCAGCAGGAGATGAGCGATAGAGATGAGTGCTTGCAAACTAGTGCCGGATGATGAGAAAGAAGACATTGAAGAAGCAGTGTCATGAAACAAATTCACAGTCGGCAATCTGGCAGAAGGGTTCTGATTATTCCAGATGGCTTCTGACTTCTTTTATGACATGGATGCTTCTATGATATGGGCGGGAATAATAACACTTGCTGCTCAGCTAAGCAAAAGATCTGGATGCAATCTCCTGCCCAACATGCCACCAGAGCACCAAGCAAGCCTAGACTTCACCCAAGGCACCAAGCTTAGGCACTGATTAATGAAACCACATCTGTTCAGTACCACCAGGGCAAAGAATTATACCCCAGATTATCAAGGACTATGTACAGCTTGTGAGAGCACTGCATTTATTGAAAAAAAAAAAAAAAAAAAAAAACCTTTGGGGGACAAGACATAGCATGCCTTATGAGTTGTCTTGTCCCCCCAAGGTATTAGAGGAAGGACTTTAGGTATTAGAGGAGGGACTTTACCTAACAAATGCAATTAGTGTAACCTGGTATCTTGTACCCTCAATGAATCCCCAACAATAAAAAATAAATAAATAAACAAATAATAAATTAATAAATAAATAATTTCTTAGGGAGGGAAGAGTTTCTCTTCCAGGCATAGTAGCTAATTCCTATAATCCTAGCACTCTAGGAGGCCAAGGCTCAAGGATCACTTGAGGCCAAGAGGTCAAGACCTACCTGAGCAACATAGTGAGCAACATAGTGTCTCTACAAAAAAATTAAAAAATTAGCCAGGCATGGTGGAGCACTGAGGCAAGAGAAGTGCTTGGGGCTTGAAATTTAAGATTGTGGTAAGGTGTGATGACACCACTGCATTGTAGCTCCAGACAAAAGAGTGAAACCCTGTCTCTTTAAAAAAAAAAAAAAAAATGCAAAGAAGGAAGAGTTTCTGTAAGGAAAGAAAAATAAGAAAAATCCAGAAAACAAACAACCAAAGCAAAATACAGGGCAACGGTCTTTCCTTCCAAAGACTTAATTCATAAGGCATGCTATGAATATTCAGTTATTATTCTATTGGCAACCCCTGGGGAGTCTTTGCCAAGGCCTGTTTCCAGAATGCCTCTTCACCCACTGGACCATCAGATTTGTAACTTTTCAGATACAAACATGCCACTCTTGGTGCTTTCTCTGACAATTAACCAGTTTCCTAGTTAGGCAAATAACAAACCTGCCTTGTTATTGTTGTCATTTTACGCGTTTTTACAAGACCGGCATACATTTTCTTGTTTTAGTCAAATAAGATATATATTCTGACTATCATGGGATCAACTTAGTCACTACTTATTACGTAAGACCGCGATCTCTAGTTCAAAGAACACTGACTCTGTAGTCAGACTGGCTGGGCATGACCCTTTCCCTCTTTAAGCCTGGCTATCTTACCCAGTAAAATGAGGGTGTTGAGCTAAAAACACAGGTTGCTGAATCCCCCAAATTACCGGTGGATTCCACCAGGAAGTGTGTTAAAAAAAATACAAGCTCTCCAAATCCCTGGCCCAGGCAGGAATCAGATCCTTCTAGTGCTAAAAGTCCATGACTTTCTGAAATAAGGCTGAGCTGATGAAAACAGAACCACTTCCCTATAAATGATTAATTACTGGATTTCAATTCCTTTAAGGGGATAGCAAAAAGCAAGGGTAGCTTAATACTTGATTGAAAAGGTTGCTTGGCAGTGAAAAACACCACACATATACTGTATGTTATGGGGGTGAAAGGCACAGAAAACAGCCAGGACAGAATATTAAGAGGAGGTGTGTATCTTCATTCATCAAACTGCTGAAGAGTGTTGAATGGGAAAATCACATAATTATAGCTGGGCTTTAAGAAGCTTAATCCTGCAAAACCATGTGCATTGGATGAGAACAGGGAGGCTGGCAAAAAGGAGAGCAGTTGGTAAGTCTTATAAGCAAACATGGGAAGAGGAGCCATGTGGTCCAGTCCTGTGTTCATAAAATACCTCCAGTGATTTCCAAGTGAGAGGCCTACTGCCACAGGACTGAAAGGGGCACACCAGTCGGCTGTTATCAATTCAGGGTCCACGAGGAGCATGATATCAATAACTGAATAATGTTTTAACGTATCTTGTGATTTCTTTCAAATAGTACAGATGCACGGCACTACTTCGTGTGTATTAAAAGCATTAATTTCTGAAATTATCAGTGCCCAGACTGAATACCGATATTCCCGCTTTGAAATTTTTTTCTTATTTTAATACATGTATATAGAGAGCCTTAAAAATGGAAGTGGCTCAAGACTCTTTGAGCTTCTGAGTTTATTTCAGGCGTCCAGTTGAAATGGTAGAAGAGCAAAAGGAGGGGTGATGGTCAAGAAAAATGAAGAAAAAGATGAACTGAAGTGATTTAATGTGGGCAGCCTAGAGAGGATGTGTCAGCTATTGATGGGGGCCAAGAATGATTCTGCAGTTTGCAGCCTAGGTCAGTGGGAGGACGGTGTTATTAATAGAGGAGGAAGGCAGAAGAGGAAGCAGTGCACATGAGAAGAGTTCTAGTGGGATTGTGAGAGACCTGCTCTAATCTTTTTGACAATGACATCAGTCTTGAACAGGAGTAAAGAACAGTACAGCACTTCTGTCCATGCTTGGACCATGGAAACGTAAGCCAGCAGAAAAGCACCTATGCAGTTCTCAGGAAAATCACAATTCCTTTAGAGAACAAAGTCATTCATCACAGATTTCCTTGAGAATTCCCCTCCAGGTCAGCTCATCACAGATATTATACACATTACTGATCCCCTACAGGGAGGCTCTTCAGAACAAAGAAAGAATCTGGGGACCTAATGTTATCACCAGATTTAGCTTAGAGCACTTTCAGTCTGCATTCACCATTCTGAAGATCAAGAGTTTCCATTCCCTCACCTCCCAACAGCCCTGCCAAAAAATAAGTAAAAGTAAAGTAAAGAATATAACCTATAGACCCTGAGAGTGACGAGGACTATCCAGGAACTTCAAGATCATCTCGGTCAGTGGACTGCTTTTACAGATGAAAAATCTCAGACACACATAGGCAAAAGCACACAAGCAGTCGGGGCAGGGCCAGCTCCAGCATTAAGGTCCCCTAACTCATTTTCTTACCACGTGGGAGCACATCGAGACTGACGCCCACTTTCCTTATATCCAGGGCCCTGCACTAGCACTGCAATGGTGTGATACACACATGAAGGGCATGTGGCCTTACATCCCTTAACTGCTACACAGGGAGAGAAGTCCGGAGGTGGAAAAGGAGAAGAGGTACGTTCTCTCAGCACGTTTTTACTGAGATTCTCAGCACTTTTTAACAATGACTCATGTTACTAATTATATTAATCGACCCATCACTTTTAAGAAAAACATGAATACAAATTTTTCTTTCTATGGGGTTGGAAATCAGTGTAAAGGGGTTATTCTTTTACAAAAAAGGAAAGGAAATCAAGATCATATGCTCACTCTAGCATAAAATAAATGCTTTGTATGTTTTGAGTGGAGGAAAAATTAGCTCTCACTATAACCTACGTTTTTATAACATAATTATTAAAAGGAAGATTAATAGCACATATCTGCAAAGCATAAAAATTTTAAGAGTTAGAAATTAGATTTCAGAAATAACATTGGCTATCATGGCCACTTAAGCATTATAAAAAGGCTTATTGCAGCTGGAATTTATGGGGGACAAAAATAGGTAACTCAGAATAGATTAAGAAAAAACACAAAGCAGATAATGATACAAAGTTCATTATGCAGAAAGTTTTAAAATTTGCTTTGAATGATAATTGGGGAAGGAATGAAGGCAAAGAAGGCGCTTTTGCCCACATAAAATGTTAAGAAGAGATAGTTTTCTAATTACCTTAATCAAAACCTTAATTTCCCAAGAAAAATTTCTGGAAAAAAAATTTCTAAAAACAGAAAATGTTTTTGATAGTTAAAGACTATCTTTACATCTGAAGAGATGACTGAATAGAGTGCCGTGGCATCACATCACATCTATTCTGACTGAATAGAGATGACTGAATAAGAATCAGATGCTTATTCTGAAGTCTGTTCAACAATTTCAAGCATGTTCTGTATACCAAGTGTGTCTAAGTAGAAATTCCTTAATCTGCATCGGAAACTTCAGTTTTTTCGAGTTATAAAATGAGAGATAGGCTCGACACCTGTAGTTCAGCGACTAGGGCACCAGCCACATACATCAGAGCTAGCGGGTTCGAACCCAGCCAGGGCCTGCCAAACTACAATGACAACTACAACCAAAAACAACAAGAAAATAGCCAGGCGTTGTGGCGGGTGCCAATAGTTCCAGCTACTTGGGAGGCTGAGGCAAGAGACTCACTTAAGCCTAAGAGTTTGAGGTTGCTGTGAGCTGTGATGCCATGGCATTCTACCAAGGGTGACACAGTGAGACTCTGTCTCAAAAATAAATGAATAAATAAATAAATAAATAAAATAAAGTGAAAGAAAAAATATCTATGCATACATGTCTATATGCTTTTTTAAGCTAAAGCTATAAGACCTTTCATATAGTCCTAGTGAAAGCAATTATTAGTACAAACGCACAGAGAAAGGAGCTTAAAAATATCTATCAAACGCATGCATCCTCTGACCCCCAAATTTTGTCTCTAGAAATATATTTCATAACCAAACTTGCACACACAAAAGATTATTTACAGCAGCAAAATTTTTTAGAAGGCTGAAAACAGCACAAATTCTCATTACTAGAACACTTGTTAAATAAATCATGATATAGCTGTATAGTGGAATACTGTGTATCTGTAGAATAAGTGTTCTACGAATTGTGTGAAAAGATCTCTACGACATTAAGTAGAAAATTAAGAGAGCAAAATACTCCCTTTGTAGTAAAAGAAAGGCATGGAAAAAATAAAAATCTATGTTTGTATTTGTTTCTAAGGAGATTTGGGGAAATAGAAAAATGAAGAGATTTTAGAAAGATACATAAAAAAATTGGAAGTGGGGAATGAGATAGGAGGGAGGTATCTCTTTGTGTATTTTTTATCTCTTTGATTTTTGGACCATGTGAATACATTAGCTATTTGAAAAACTAAATAATTTCCAAATAATAAAAGCCATTTACTCAGCATTTAAAACATTCCATTATATAAGATGCTTTCTTAAAAAATAAAGTGGAGATTTTGGCATGTCGTCAAATGAATCTAATCTTAGAAACTTCAAGCAAAGTATGAAATTAGATGACTCTTATCCTGACTTCTTTAAAAGGAAGTGTTTTTCTATACCTTACAGAAATGTAACACATTTAGTACTTTGACCTAAAAGTAATCCTATTTTTATGTTTTCAAGATAAATCTGGGCTTGTTTACTGACATAAAAACTGGTCAAAATCAAGTACTGTTGTAATGTTTAAGAACTTTTCTATCTCATCACAAGAAACACCTGTACCTTTGTGAGAATGGTTCTTCCTCCCATGAGGTATTCGGTTTAGGCACAGAAAATATCCATCTTCTGTCTCAACTAGGTATTCCTCACTAGGGAACCCCCAGTAAGAGATAATTTCACTCTGTAGAGAAAAAGGACAATGTAAATTCTATGGACAGAGTCTGATGCCATATCCACAATAACAGGCAAAAGAGAAGGTAAAATGTCAATGACATTCTCCATTTATAATTATTTAAGAAATCAATTGTTATTGTTTTTTTTTTTTTTTTTTTTGAGACAGAGTCTCACTTTGTCGCCCTTGGTAGAGTGCTGTGGCGTCACAGCTCACAGCAACCTCAAACTCCTGGGCTTAAGCAATTCTCTTGCCTCAGCCTCCCAAGTACCTGGGACTATAGGTGCCCGCCACAACTCCCAGCTATTTTGTGTGTGTGTGTGTGACAGCTATCATTGTTGTTTAGCTGGCCGGGGCCTGATTCAAACTTGCCAGCCCCGGTATATGTGGCTGGTGGTGTAACCACTGTGCTACAGGTACCGAGCCAGTTATTGAAATTTTAGTCTGCTCAGTCTAGCAGCCAACATGCCATCGAGCGAGTAAATCATCTAGGTGTTTTACCCACAGGTGTTTGGTTAACATTGGTTTCATCATTCTAGCATGTTCTACTTCAAGGGTGTCTAATTTTACCACAGCTTTGGGCCTCTTTGTTTCCATCGTGGCTCTCAGACACAAATAGACACTCATTTCTTTCTTTTCTAAACATGTCAGCTAACATTACGAAACATAAAACACTTGCCTTGTTTTAAAAGAGTCCATCCTGGGAAAAAAGCACAAAAAAACTTTAATCTGTTCTTCTCAATTGACTAAAAGAATTACACTAGAATGTTAAAGTGTGATTGAAGAAAAGATTTAAAAAATAGGGAATTATCAAATTCACTTCTCCATAAGGAAGTATCCACAGGATAACTGTCAATCAGGAGCTCAGTGGGATATGGATAATTATGCAGACTATTTCAGGTAAACAAGTGATCATTATTCTGTCTACCAAAAACACTTGAAAGGATTTCATTTTTTATTCTTCAGGGAAGAAATTTTTTAAAAGAGGGGGAGGTAGAAGAAAATATTTCAGACCCCATTATCAGGTCATATACTCTCTGGGCTCACTATTAATTTCTGTCAAAGTCCCTGAAGTTGGCTCGGCGCCTGTGGCTCAAGCGGCTAAAGCGCCAGCCACGTACACCTGAGCTGGCGGGTTCGAATCCAGCCTGGGCCCGCCAAACAACAATGACAGCTGCAACCAAAAAATGGCCGGGCGTTCTGGCGGGTGCCTGTAGTCCCAGCTACTTGGGAGGCGGAGGCAGGAGACTCGCTTGAGCCCAGGAATTAGAGGTTGCTGTGAGCTGTGATGCCACGGCACTCTATCCAGGGTGACAGCTTGAGGCTCTGTCTCAAAAAAAAAAAAAAAAA
>CAUYRH010066263.1:0-24831 GCA_963574655.1 Perodicticus potto | reverse complement strand
TATGAAGACATTTGTATTCTGCATTTAGTGAGGTTCGCCTGTACCCTTCTAAGATGCACCGTAGGTGTGGCCCCACCAATTACCCTCCCTCCATCCCAACCTCCCCACTTCCCTCCCTACCCTTGCCCCTTTCCCCATATTCTTGTGCTATAGTTGGGTTCTCTTTCATGTTTACATGGATGGAGCTGGAACACATTCTTCTTAGCAAAGTATCTCAAGAATGGAAGAAAAAGTATCCAATGTACTCAGCCCTACTATGAAGCTAATTTATAGCTGTTGTATGAAGGGAACTATTTTTTAAAGAAATTTTATGTGCCTGGAAAACTTTTTCTCCTTTCTTTTCTTTCTAGGTTCATAAATGCTTTCCTGGTCTCACTCTCTCTTTCCCCTTCTCATATGTATCTGATGCACAGCATACGATGATACTCTTCATTAAACACAACACACAAATATCTTTACTTTGGTTGCTTATTATTTCTTCCCTAGAGCATCGTAGATACTACTGAATAATCTTTTGGGTAAGGTCTCTGGGAACGGTACTTGTCTAAGCTTATGTACAATCTCTCATAATGTCAGAGAGGTCAAAACAAGTCAAGAAAATAAATTGAATTAATGTCATCTCTCCATTAATGGATAAATACCTTCCAGGCTTTCAATTTCTGTCTGAAAATTTTTCTTTTTGAAACTTACTCTTACTTTCACAGCACCTAAAGATTCCCTTAGACCAACTAGTAGTTGTAAAATTCAGTAATAAAAAAACCTGAACAAGATGATGACATAATCAGTCTTTTGTTTTTTAAAGGAGGGGTTAAAGAAAACAAAGTATTTGGAGAAATCTTTATACAAAATTATAGCCTTTCTGTATCCAATATGTGTATGGGCTACATTTATCCGTAAGTTGATACATTCAGTTTTAGGTGGTGCTAAATATTGAAGTGTTAACACTGATGGATGAGCTTGAAATCACACTTCAGAACTGGATGATGGCTCATGTAACTCATTTATGCTGGAGAAAATAGGAAATGGGGAAGAAACCTCGCCAACAGAGAGAGTACGCTGCATAGTCCTGTGTGCATTTACAATCTGTGATTGGTGGAGTGGCCAGGCAGAAAAAGAGCTGCCAGCCTCTCTCATCATCTCCTTTTGAAGCAGATTATTGTGTAGGTTTAAACTTGTATCGTGGCATGGCTGCATTCATTGCTAATTCTAGCAGAATAGCACTCTGCTTGACTCTGGTGTACACATATCAGAAGAGAGAGATGGCAGAGGGTAAAAAGAAAAGCATAATCATTCTTTCAATTCCCATGTGTGTAATAATTACACACACTGGGGGGAGAATTGGGCAGAATATTAATAAATTCCTTTTCAATAACAAGCATGCTCTTTCACCTTTGGAAAATTCAGGTGTCATTGTTTTTCATCCTTCGCTTTCCTTTGGGATGTAATCTTTGGCAGTTGAGAAAACTTTCACATCGAAATTTTCAAGTTGATTAATTCCATTCAAGTTGGGGGAGGGGGAACGAGGCAGAGGGAAAGGGAGGGGGGGATTGTTGTGCTCCCACTTAAAGGGCACAAGGTAGGGGTGTATGGCACAACTTCTGGGTGCAGGGACACAACTGTAAGAGGGCTCTACCCAACAAAAATGGTCACCTGATTGTACCTTCACAATAACCTGAAATTTAAAAATATTTTTTTTCAAGTTGAAGGAAGCTTAACTCCCATAAGTATTCATTTTCACTAAATATCTAAAAAACACTGGCTATCTTTTAATACAAAAGCATGTGGGTAATTATTATCAATGAATGTTCACACGTTAGTTAGAAGATTCTTCCTGGCATGAGCCCAAACTGTTTTCATGAGTGAGAAGAGAACATTTTGTATTCTACCTGGCAGGTGAGAATCTGAGGCATCACACCTTCGCAACTGGTGTTTTTGGAGACAGAGAGCCAATAGGAAATTTAAACTGTAGAAGTTCTTCCTTCTTAACATAATGCATAAAGTATTAATAGAATGTGTAACATGAATGGTTCTTAATTTCAAAATATGGCTATAAAGTTCTAATAAATGATCTAGAAGAACACTAGGTAATTTAAAGCATAATTCTTGCAGGAGCTTGTTATGCCCCATGGCTTTGGTTTTGGAGAGACCTTTGATAATATTTAGCATTTCTCCTCTGATACTCTTTAAGTAAACCAGTCAAGATCTGGGTAGTTCTGTGTTAGGAGTTATTTTCATTAAAACATTCCTTTTCTTATTAGCACTTTCAAGCGTTTGTAATGGTTATAGACTGTGATAGATTAATAGAAGATATTTCTAGGAGACTGCTCATTTCATTAAATGGGATTTCTACTATCAGATTAGGATTTAAAATACTATATTTTAAAACAATTGAATGTGATGAATGAGTTAAACAGATTGTGCATTTTAAAACTACCATTTTGGTTATGGGTTTGTAATTTAAAACTTTGCTTGTTGTGAAGTAATGATGGGTTAAGTGGTTCCATTTGCTTAAATTGTTTTCTGCTCTTACCCATGCTATAATCAAACTCGAACAGTTAAAAATATTCATCTTGTTATTTACCTTTATTGCTGGGGTCTTTGATTCAGCAAACTGTATAAATATTCACCTTTTTCTTTCCGTTTTTAGTGTGGTATTCTGGACTGACATTGTTCATTCTTCCTTGGAAACTTAATTTCAACTCAAACATCGCAGTTCAGCTTAGTGAAACAAATGCTGTTTTCCATTGCTTACGTCAGTGACAGACAATTCTTAAGTTCTCTTCCGTGTGTTACTGCCTTGCTTAAATAGATGTTGCATAGAGCTGCAGGCCAAGTATGAGCCTGGCCTCCAAAGACTTGTGTTATGACCCTGCTCTGCCCTTCCCACACATCTCTCATGAATGTTCCATGGGAAACGTGTGCCTTTGACAAGCAAGCCCGTCACGGTCCCCAGGACACCCTGCATACATCTGTACACCTATGCTTTCATTTTACATCCACCCCTTCTTTATCTTCCTTTCTCTTACACATTCTCCTTATTATACTAAATCCAGTGCACAAACCACTTTTTTCTTCAAGAGTCTCCACATGAACTCTGCTCATAGCTTTCTCTCTCCTCACCTTGAATGTTGGTAGCTGTTACGATCTGAATATTTGTGTGCCCCCAAAATATATACGTGGGAATCCTAACCCTCCCTGTGATAGCATGAGGAAGTGGGGCCCTTGGGCAATGATGAGGTCACGCTGATGACACCCTCCTGAAAGGGCTTAGTGTCCTTCTGGGAGGGATCCCAGAGAGCTCTCTAGATCGCTTTCTGTCCTTGTGAGGGAACAATGACTAGGGGACAGTGTGCAACCCAAAAGAGGACCCTCACCAGAACTCGGCTGTGCTGGCACTCTGACCTTGGACGTCCAGACTCCAGAATGGTGAGAAATAAATTTCTGTTGTTTATAAGTCATCCAGTCTGCAGTTGTTATAACAGTATGGACTGTTGCATTCACTGTTTATGACTTTTTTTTTTTAATTTTTTTTGCCAGGCCTACGTTTGAACCTGCCACCTCTGGTATATGGGGCTGGCGCCCTACTCCTTTGACCACAGGCGCCACCAGCATTCACTGTTTACCAGATACCATTCACCAGGCAAATATATGCTAAATTTATTTAAATGCATCTTTTCTTTTCTTGGAGTATAATAAGCTTCTCAAGGGCAAAAAATGCTGTCTTATGCGGCACACAATACTGGCTCCATAGAACACACTCAATGTTTGGTGAAGAAGAATAGAAGGTAGAAAGGAATAGAAGAAGGAAAGAAAGAAGAAATATAGACAAAGTGGGAGGGAGAAAGGAGAAAGAATGAAAGAGAGAGGGTAGCAGGAGATTTACTTCTTATTTCATTAAGAGGAATGTAAGTTTTTGAATGATAAAGGCCATGTCTTTGTGTGAAAAGAAGCCATAAAAATTGCAAAATTCTGGTTGCTGAAACATATATTCATTCAGTTAAGCATTTGTGGGTCTTTTTGTTTTTTGTTTTATTTCAGGTTAATGGAGGGTACAAAGAAATAGGTTATAATATTTGCATTTGTTAGGTACAGTTCCACTTATAATTGTGTCCCACCCCCAAAAGGAGTGTCTTACACCCTAACACTGTGCCCATTAAGGGTGAACACACTCATTCCCCTCCCTTCTCTCCCTTCCCCTCTCTCATGTTTCCCTTCTCCTCACTTTGAATTGATTTGAGTTTATCTTTTGTGTGGATATGTATTAGATCGTCTACTTGCTTCGTATCATAATTGGATACTTGCTTCTCCATTCTTGTGATTCTTTACTAAGAAGAATGGGTTTCAACTTCATCCAGGTTAATACAAAAGATGTAAAGTCTCCATCTCTTTCAATGGCTGGATAGTATTCCATGGTATACATATACCACAGCTTGTTAATCCATTCCTGGGTTGATGGGCATTTGTGTTGTTCCCACATTTTGGCAATTGTGAATTGAGCTGTGATAAACAATGTACTGCAAATGTCATTATGATAAAATGATTTTTTTTCTAGGTAGATGCCTAGTTAATGGGGTTGTGTGATCAAATGGAGGGTCTAATTTGAGTTCTTTGAGGATTCCCCATACTTCTTTCCAAACATGTTGTATTAGTTTGCAGTCCCACCAACAGTATAAAAGTGTTCCCTTCTCTCCACATTTATTCCAGCATCTACAGCTTTGAGACTTTGTGATGGGGTTGGGTGATATCTCAGGGTGGTTTTGATTTGCATTTCTCTGACAATCAGGGACTATGAACACTTTATAAAAGTATTTGTTATCCGTCCATCTGTCTTTATCAGGGAAGGTTCTATTCATATCTCTTGCCCAGTGGTAGATGGGATTGTTTACTCTTTTTTTTTTGATGATTAATTTTAGTTCTTTATACATTCTAGTTATCATGCCGGTGTCAGATTCATACCATGCAAACATCTTTTTTCACTCAGAAGTTTGTCTTTTTGTTTTACTTGTTGGGTCCTTAGCTATGCAGAAACTTGTCAGCTTATAAATAAGCTTCATTTTTTTTATTGTTATTGTTGCTGCAATGGCCACTGAAGTCTTTGTCATAAAAATTTTTCCCCTAGCTAAAGAGAATTCTTCTATTTGTATCCAGCACTGTCCAAGAGAAGATTGGACTTGATCATCTCCCATGAGTATTCTAGACACTTTGGCAGGTATAGTCTTGCACTAAAGAGAGAGGATATCTGTGAACTATAGCCTGATAGAAGTAATTACACAATCATGTCTGTTCATTTAATTATAAACAAATAAAATTTCAAACTATGAAAAATATAAATAAATAAATAGAAACTTTCCCCAGTCGGACATCATCAAGAGTTTTTTCCCTACACTTTCTTCTAAGATTTTTATAGTTTTATGACTTAGATTTAAATCTTTTATCCATCTTCAGTCAATTTTTGTAAGTGGTGAATGGTGTGGGTCCAATTTCAGTCTTTTACATGTGGTTATCCAGTTCTCCTAGCACCATTTGTTGAATAGGGATTCTTTTCCCCACTGTATGCTTTTGTTGTCAATAAAAGACTGGTTTCATTTCTTCATTTTCTACTCTGTTCCTTGTGTCTATGCCTCTATTTTTGAACCAATGCCATGCTGTTTTGATCACTGTGGAATTGTAACATAACCTGAAATCTAGTAGAGTCGTGCCTCTGGCTTTGTTTTCAATACTAAGAATAGCCTTAGCTATATGGCTTTTTTTCAGGTTCCATACAAAATGAAGTACTATTTTTTCTAGTTCTTCAAAGTATGATGTTGGTATTTTACTGGAGATTGCATTGAACCTGTAGATTGCTTTGGGTAGAACAGACATTTTAATAATGTTGATTCTTCCCATACAAGGGTGTGGTATGTTCTTCCATTTGTTAATGTCTTCTGCTATTTCTTTTCTTAGGGTTTCAGAATTCTCTTTGTAGACATCCTTTGCCTCTTTTGTTAGTTGTATTCCTAGGTATTTCATTTTCTTTGAAGCTGCTGTGAAGGGAACTGTGTCCTTGATTTGCTTCTCAACTTGGTAGTTATTGGCATATACAAAGGCTACTGATTTGTGGCCATTGATTTTATACCCTGAAATGTTACTGTATTTCTTGATCACTTTCAGGAGTTTTGTGATTGAGTCTCTGGGGTTTTCTAAGTATAAGATCAAATTGTCAGCAAAGAGTGAGAGTTTGATGCCATGTCATATTAGTTAGAATACTGTCAACAAAATGTAGTGGAAAACTCACAGTAGTGGCATACACAATGTGGGGGCCAGGCTGATTAGTTTGGCAGCTCAGTGATGGTTCTTCCCTCTTTCTGCATTATCATTCTTGCTAGATCGGCCAGCTCCTCTCTGTGTTGCCAAAATTCCAAGTATCACATCCTATTCATACGTGTCAAGGGACGAAAAAAAACAATTTCTTCCTTTGACATTATCTGAAAAATATTAAAAGTGACAAATCTTTTCTCAGAAGTATTTTAATACTCTTCATGTTTTCTATTAGTTTTTTTCCTTCCTCAATTAGAATTTGGGTCCCAGGTTGTTGGAGACATGACTGTTTTATTCACTGCTATTTCTCTGGCACCTAGTGTCTGCCATGCAGTATTTGTGGAATGAATATAAACAAATGTATAAGTATCTTATTGATCAAAACTAGGTTGTATGCCCTTTCCCAAAACCAATCATAGACAAGGAAGATGAGACCCCTGTGACTTTCAGAGTTTATTTGAGTTGAATACAGAAGAAAAAAATTGGGCCCCTGGCAGCATAAAAAGGAGGCACATGGCATCAGGCTGGCAATACACACAGTTCACAGTGTCAATATTCACAATACATTTGAGTAAAGTAGGGTTAATAAAGAAAGACAATATGAAGCCAGTAGATGATCTAATGCATGCCCATACTGGAGAAAAACTCATTTTAATTCATGATGGGGGAAGAGGGAATGAGGGAGTGGGAGAAGGGAGGTGGGATGGAATGGTCTCACTGAATGGGCACAGTGTGGGGGGGGGTGTTCTGCACACTTTTTGAGTGTGGGACATAACTACAAGAGAGGCTCTAACTAACAAATTCAAATGTTTTGACCTGGTTGTTTATACGCTCACATTAATCTGAAATAAAATTTTAAAAAATTTTTAAAAAGATGAAAAAAGGCAAGGGGCAGATAAACATGTAAAAAAATTTTTTTTAAAAGAAGCAAATATAAGCTAAAAAGAAATAAAATCTTTTTCCAGCCCAGGAGAGAAATGAAACAACATTGGAATTGGTAAGGTGACTGAGACACGTAGCTTATGATTGCCCAACTGTTGTGTGTCTTTATGTGCTCATCTAGACACATGAGCATGTAAAGATACACAACACCTTACCAATTCCAATGTGCTTAGCGAGACACATGAGCACATAAAGATACACAACAGTTGGGCAATCATAAGCCTTATGATTTATAAGGCTTTATACATGCCTAGTGTTTGGTATTAGCTATTTAGTTAGATTTCTTGATAGAACTTGATTTTGCTTGTTCCACTTTTGGGGTATTATGAGGGATGCTTAATCATGCCATTGGGAAATATTATTCAAAGTTAGTTGGGGAAATAAATTGTCTCAAATATTTTACTTATCCAACTTAAAATTCATCTTTCTAGATCTAGGCCTGGGGATCCTATGATAAACTGTTTAAATCCTGATTCTGCCATACACTGTATTTGCTACAAACTGCCACTAAAGACTCTTATTTTGAGACAGTTAACCAACAGCCTTAGGTTTGAAGGTTGAATTGGTTACATAGTCCTTTAACAAATTGTATGCCATTGACCTTGGATTTCTCTATCTTGTGACCTCTATCATAAAAGCATTTGCCAAATACCTTTCCACAAAATGATAGGTGGAGACATCAGCAATGTCCAAAAAGATTGGTCCATCAAAGAAAGAAAAAAAGAAGAAATAGATTTTCACTTTTTGAAATCTATGGATTTGTCTAGAGATTTTTATTTTCAAATAAGAGACCCTTGACATAATCAATCCTTGAATCTTGTTATTGTGTTTGCTCAATAATTCTAGTAAAAATTTTACAGACTCCACCTTCTTCACCTTTTTAAATTGTAAATTGATATTTGTCTGTTTCCTATTATTATGTATTTATTTCATTCTCCATGATTCCTCAAAGCTTTCGAGTAAGATTCGACAGTCTTATCTGTCATTTGTTTTTACAACTTTTACAAAGATTGCAAACACATTTTATTTATGTTTTATTTTTTTATTTTTTTAATTGTCTTTATTATTAAATCATAGCTGTGTACAATAGTGTAATCAAGGGGTACAATGTGCTGGTTTCATTTAAAGGTTAATTCTTCCCTCCTTTCTTTGGGCTTTCGGGCCTCTTTGCCAATGCTCTGCTTTGATACTCTGAGGATTACGGTAACTGGCAGCTAAAAGGCCAATGGAAGTTGAGGAGTTCTGCTCTTATTATCATGTATTAACAGGGTCCCATCGCTCCAAGTGGCATACTTCTTCCTTGAACATTCAGAATAAAATAAACAATATCCTATACTGATTAGAAACACAGGCTTTAGACTGTGCCTATCTGGATTTGAGCCCTGCTTCTGCCCCTTATTAGAGCTGTGACCATGGGTTGCTAGTTAGCAGTGTGATCTCACTGAGCCTTCATAATGGGGCTAAAAATAGTGTTGATTTCATACTACTCCAAAGATAATGTCCCGAAGATACTTAGCACAGTGTTGTACACATTAGAATGAATTGTAATGTAATTGTAGCTCAAAAATTGTAGCTAAACTATTTTACTTAAGAAACAAAAGAGGGAGATATGGCATAAGAGCTAGGAGAATTAAAGCTTGAGGGGAATGTTTTCTCCATATGGGAAAAACTCAGTGGTTCTAGGAGATTAAGCTTTCTGCTAGCAATCAAGTTGCTACTTGCATGCGACATTGCACATTGGCTTTTCATGTATTTTTATATGTGACATTTGCAATTAAGCTTCTCTGCAGTTGTTTAACACCCATCAAGGGATGACTACAGTGATATAGAGGGCGTGTACCATCTAAAGCGCCAGAAAACTTATTCAAACTTATGAGAGCTTTAAACTTTGCTTGGCAAGTATTGGAAGGTTATTTTTGTTGTTGTTGTTTATTTGTTGAGTTTTTTTCCCGAGTCTTACAGTCAAGATGAGAGGTTAATTAAGGACATGGGGTGGCCAGTAGATAATAAAGATTTTAATGGAGGCTGGAAAAAATTGATTTATATTATGCAGAAGTAAAACATTAGGAAAATTTGCTATCTGCAAATTGGACCATGTCATTACTGAGCTGACATCTCTAGGGTAAAAGTTGGAAAACACCATTTTAGTATTTATTGTGTGTTGGCCCTTATTGGTGTGTTCAGAAATATATTGCATAGAAATAATGAGTTTAGAAGAGAACTGACAGGTATACAAACAGAAATCAATTCCAGAAACTTGAGGCATTGTAGAGTTGGAAAAGCCTACTGCTTCTAGATTCCAAAAGGTAAAAGGTGGAATTTTTAAAGATTTTGAGCAGCAAACAGCCAGTAAAATGTGGATAAAGTGACTCTGAGCACAGATCACATTGAAGGAGTGACTTTCGCCTCTAAACTTGAAACATGAACATAGCCACCATTTAAGTTGAAAGAAGTAGATACGGAGGTAAGAGAATAGAGCATATCTGGTAAGTATATCTAGAAGTTATGTTTAGATGTGTTTATTAGCACATGGAACTGATTGGAAACAAAGAGATCAAGAGTCAACTAAATTTTTGCAGGACTAGTGTTCTCCACAGAAAACTATGAGCATGGAGTACAAAGTCCTGTGATAGTCCGAGAAGGACAGCAGCGTTGGTCCTCAGCCTTCCATAAGCAGAAGCAGGTTGAAGGTTAAACTGTGGAGGAGGAGATGATTCCTCACACATTTGAAATGTGGTGAAGAAGATACTAAATAAGAGAAGACCCTCCTAGAGGACAGAATCAGGGCTAACCAAAGAACCTCCCTCTCCCACGGATCTTCAAAGTGCGTTCAGTGGAATTTCAGAACTACAGATCTGTGATTACTGTGTGTCTCCCTTTCTTCCCTTTTCTTAGTAGAAGCATTTTTTTGGTGGAGGTTCTGTGTTATTCCTCTGCTCTACATAGAATGAGCAGATAATGCATCTGTTTAAAGTTCATAAGTCTGTAGGTTGGGAGAACCCACATCCGGACTTGATAGAGATCAATAAGCATCACTCAGAGAACATGGACTTCAAACTGCATGCCACGGCTTTGGGATTAGTTCTCTGTAGGGGAGGGCAGTAACCCACTCCTATTTGGGGAAGGAAGATGCAAAGGGGCTTGAGGAAAATGTTAAGTTAAACTAACTTCTGCCTGAATCTGCATCTGTACTTCAAGTCCCTACATAACAAACTGCAACCTAACTGGTAGTCAGTAGTAAACTAACTGAAAACCCAACTAAGAGAATACCCTTCTAGTAAATAGCCACGTCTAAGCCAATCACAGCAGCTGAGCTTCAGTTAGCCACTGGTGACCAATGGCTGACCGTGTTCAAATAATGCAAACGTCGGCTGTAACCAATCAGGCTGTTTCTGCACCTTGCTTCCATTTTCTGTCCATAAATGCTCCCTGCCCACATTGTACTGGAAGCCCTCTGAACTTCTTCCAGTTCTGAAGGCTGCCCAATTGAAATCAGTCTTTGCTTAATTAAACACTGTTAAGTTTAATTTATCAAAAGTTTTTAACAGTTACAGGTGAAGCCGACTGAGGGAGTGGTGTTGGTGCTCTAGATATGAGCCCCTGTGGATTTCCCAGCCTCCCTGGGAGGAAGTTGAGGTCGTGAGTCAACTTCGGGTAGTGACCTTTGGATGTAAGTAGAATCCCTCCAGGTGATTTAGCTGGAAGATAGCTCTCTCTTCCTCTGCCACAGTGATCTTGGATGATGTGTTGATGGGAAGAAAGAAGAAAGCCTTACACACGTTGAACTTTGTGTGAGCTAGAAAAAAATATTGATTTAATTCAGCCACTGAGATTTTAGGGTTTATTTGTAATTTTATCATAGCTTAGCCTATCCTGACTAAAATCTTCTTCTATTCTACTGTTCTACCAGAGAATATTAGTAATATGGAAAATTTGTAGATAATTCTTAAGGCTAGGAAAATAGAGAGTTTTGAAGCATTGCTGCCCCTTACAAGAAGCTGAAGTTATACAGACAGGTGACTCTAAGCAAATTTGGAATGAAGGCAAGCAGAAGAGTTTTTAATTATGATTTCATAGTAGAAATTATATCTAAATAAAATAAGGTTTTAGAGCTTATAAGATGACATTTTCCATAAACTGAAAATTAAATCTAGAGGTCTAAGTATTTCCAAGCAGTTTCTGGAGAAAAGCTATTCTGAGAAATGGTTGCATTCTGCCATTTCTAGAAGTATTGGTTCAGCCACTCTGCTAGATTCCTCTTGCCTCTTCAGCATAAGGTTTGCCTCATGCTTATAGCCTTCTCTCTCTTTCCATGCACAAATCCATGAGTTTGCCCAAAAATGTTTTTTTATCAGTGTTTTTTCATCTTCTGGGTTGGGAAAAAATTGATCAAGAGGAATGACAGCATCATGTTCAGCAAACATGAACAATGTAGGGTTCTTTAAATGATAAACATCTTCAAAATCTTTGACAGTGCTGTAGACTGACACTTCTGTCTGAAATTCTGGATATTTTATTGTCAAATGATGTAGCATAACTACACAATGTCAGAATTCCACACCAACCAACATCTGGACATAATATTCCTGTTTCAGATATTCAGTTAGTTCCACTATCAACCTCTTTGGTGTTTTTTGATTGAAAACTAGAAGAAAGATTAGTCCTCAGAAGTTATGCTACAATTCTTGCCCTATAAAGGAGTCTGGAACACTGAGTGTGTATCCATTGCTGTAATCTTTGTCATTCTTATGTCTGCAGTTTGGCACTTACCAATTTAATGAAGCTTGAGTGACAGCTATAGCTTGGCCTATGTTAACCAGTTTGCTTATATAAGCCTTGAGATCTGGACTCTGCCTCATTACTCAACACTGCGATTGTATGGCCAATGCAAAATGGACAAGGAAGAGCTCTGTTAGCCTTGGAATAATTAATGGTTTTCTTGTGATGAAACTGAAGTGCTGATCAAAAATTATTTGATTGGCCTGACGTTTGCTTTCTAATGACTAGGAAGAGCAAACAAACAAAAACAAAAGTGAGAAGAGGCTACTGTTCTCCCCAAACTCTGGTGCTTGTGCTTCTTCTCACTTTCTCTGTCAGTACTATCACCTCCATGCAGGTACTGCTATTTCTAGGAATCTACCTCATTATCACCAGTTCTGCCAGGTCTAGCAAAATTACTTTCCACCCACATGAAACTCTCCTTTCTAGCAGTAAACCTGCTATTTTTCATGGTCCCATCCTCGAAAAATTATCTCCAGGCCCTGTGTTCCTGCTGGTCCTCCTACATGGGACGCGTGCTCTCCAGGTCATCCATCACTTGCTTCCTCACTTTCTCAGGTCTTTGCTCAACTGTCATTTTCTTAATGAGGCCTTCCCTGAATACCCTTTTTAAAATTTAAGGTCTTAGTTCCACTAATTGAATTCTATGTTCTCCTGTCTAGCACATCTGACATCCTATGTATTTTATTCGTTTATTTCTTTATTGTCTATTTCCCCCACTTAAATGCAAGGTTCACAAAGGCAAGGTTTTTGTCTGGTTATTCACTGTGCTATCTCTAGCACTTAGAATAGTGTCTGGCATATATAATACAATTTGTGGAATAAATGACTAAATTGAGCTGAGCTTGTGATTCTGCAATTACATGAAGGGCTCTCAAGGGTCAACAAATTTGGGGGTATACTGTGAAGAGTGGGAGGGGACAGGAATGCAAGGTCAATGCCAGGGCAGGCCATTTCAGGTCTGATGTGAAAGAAAAAGTCAGTAATACTGATCCTGCCTTTATTTAACACGTTGATATTTTTTCACTGTGGGATTATTATTATTATTATTATTGCATAATTTGCTTTGCTGCATTCCTTTCCATAATATTCTAAGAATGGTTCTGATCATGTGATGTGTGAAGAAGAGAAGATGCTCTAAATGAAATCATAAGGGAAAATCTGAGCACATTGCCAAAAGAGGGGATTTTCAGACTGACGACAGAGCATGTTAACGGCCTTAGAGGAGATGATGTTGTTGATGATGATAATGACTGTGATGGTATTTAAAGTGCTATTGAAGGAATTAGACTATTATTGCAAGTCAAAGCCTAGGGCAAAAATGACATTTCATGAGATTCTTTTTTTGATATCTTAGAGAGTTATCCTAGAGACCCAAGCCCCCACAGCTCTGTGTCAGCCTAACACATCTAGCTGTTCTTCCACAATTAGAGCTGATTGGTGCTTCTTCACATGTGCACCAGATGAAGTAGCTGGCTTACAGTGAAAGGACTGGGTGCATAACAGAAGCATACTTTAAAGATCTCCTGGGAGGAGGAAGATGCTCCCGGTAGGAGAGGCAAGTAGAGGCTGACACTGACTGAGGACCTACAGACTCACAGCTCCCTTCTCATGCTCACTCCAAGTCACACACTTAGTGACTGCACAAATAAAATAGATAATTATCTTTTTTTATCCGTTAAGGGCATACATCAAGCTGAATTAGCTAAAAAAGAAAGAAAGAAAGAAAGGTATTAAGCTATGACTGTACAATCTTGAGTACCTACTATGTGCAAACACAATGTTAAGAATTGCTTATATGCGTTTCCATTTAGTTTTCAGAACAAATGTCTGATGTAGGCACCTGTATTGTGCTCCTTAAATAAACAAGAACACTGAAGAGCAGAAAAGTCCATTTGTTCTCAAGGTTGCATAATTAATCTTGGAAAGAGAATTCAAACAGAAATTCAAAGACCTTCCTCTTCACCACTCTACAAGAGTGTCACCTTTTGCCTTCTCTTTGGTCTAAGCTATCAGAAGAACTTGACCTTAGCCTCATTCACTGTCATCATGTACTATTTGGCCTTATTCAGCTTTTTCTTAAATAGGATATGGAAAGAACACCTGGCCTGGAAGATAGATGATTAAAATTCTTCTCTTTGTCTCTGGCTTCATTTGTGATTTTCGGCAAGCCCCTCGGTTTCTCAAGGACTCAGTTAAGTCAATTGTAAAGTAAAGGTTTTATATTAGATTATCTTTCATATTATCTTTTTAGCTCAAATCTTCCATTATTTCATTTCATGATTTAATGCATCTGTAGTTGCCACAAAACTTTTAATTGGAAAAGGCTTATGGCAACATTTTATTGAACTGTTGCCACTTTTAAACCTTTGCTCCAAAGCCAAGGTAAGAGTCAAAAGTGAGGTAGGAAATAATTATAGAAGAAAGAGAATTTCAGTGAAGGGGATACACTCAGCCTCAAAAATATTCTTTATGGGTGTGTGTCCTCTAAAAGTCAAGAATACCTAAACCATTCCTTTGGTGCAAACGTAAGAGGTATTTTGAGATACCCACAAACATAGTTCTCCTGGACGCCCACTGCTCCAGTGTTACATAGTTTTGGGTAAGAACAACTTTTACGTCTTTCCTTCTACTCTTTCTCTATCTCTCCCCCAACCCTCCCTCCTTTTCTCTCTAAGCACGTATTTATTGGCTGCCAAGTTGGAATTCTAATGCTATGTATACAATGGGAAACAAAACACATTGTCTCTGTAAAGTTTTTGAAATTTTGGGCCTATGTAAAACCTGTCTCAGTCATATCAAAGAGCACTAGATCAGCCAGGGTAAAATAATGGAAATTTTCATTCTCTGTTATGGTAAGAACTCCTTACACAGGAATATCCCTGATAAGCAACATAAGACTTAATAGCTCTCCTGTATGTGATGTTTTCTGAACCTCCTAGGGACATTTCAACAGTTGTTTTGACTAAAGTAGGGAATGAATCAAGAAGAAATACCTTAGAGCTTCTTCAGAAGACAATGCCATTTTAGCTCATTTCTTCCCACATTTATTGAAAATATACATGATGTTCCCTACCAGAGCATCTGTCTGCTGCAGGTTAGTAATCAAGCACCCACTGCTGTTCACTGCTCAATGTTAAAAGGGAGTGAGATGTGAATGTCACCTTCACATTCTTCACAGTTTAGCTGGGAAGAAAAAGCATAAATTATTATGATAGACTATGATACAGGATTGTAATGGAAGTATGTATACGGTACTGGAGTGCTACAGAGAAATGAGGGCAACTCTGTCCTGCCCAGGGAAAGACCAGGGAAGGCCTCCCAGAGTTAAATACTCTTAAAGGGGATCTTAAAAGTTGAACAAGAATTTTCTAGGCTGAGAGCTGGGGAGTTAAGGTGGAGTAGAAGCATGTGGAGTGTGATGGTCCTTCCAAATAAAGGGAAGAACAGGTGCAAGAGCCTGGAGGTATGTAGTCAGGGAGAGGGCAGTAATAGTTTTCTGGTTTTAGATCATAAAGCATGAGGCAGGGTGAGCTGGAGGATGAGGATGAGGCTGGGCCAGGGCACAGCTCATTTGTCTGCTTAGAGTTTGATTTTTATCTTCTGCTATAGGCAATGAGGGGGCTGCCTCTATAAGAGTTGAATATAGGGGAATGACAATGTTATTGCTTTTCTCAGTTTCTCTGGGACTGGGTCACGTAAGGACCTATGCAAAACGTATCAGATCCTCATGAAAAGAACTTTGGTTCCTGAGGAAAATTGGCTTGGTCAGTTTCCTCTTGGGGTTTAAAAATATACACACTCAGGCAGTGCCTGTGGCTCAAGGGAGTAGGGCACCGGCCCCATATGCCAGAGGTGGTGGGTTCAAACCCAGCCCCGGCCAAAACTTAAAATATATATACATATATATACACACACACTCATACCCTATTAGGTATAATCTGGTTGCTTGAAAGTAACAAAATCCATTCAATCTAACTTAATCAATGAAAGTAAGAATTTATTTTACTTAAGGATGCAATGTTAGCTTAAAAAACATAAGTACAGTGACAGAATCAGACTTCAAGAAGAACTTTAACTGGGCACTAGAGTCTTCTGATGCCCGACAATACTCACTCCCTGTACCTCTTTCTCTTTTAAATCTCTTTCTACATGTCTCCTAATAAACTTTTTTCTTTCCCTGTAGACAAGTTTTCTCGGATCTCCACTTCACATGAAATCATGTAGAAATTTTTAATTCCCAAGTCTTTCTGTTGCAGCCATGTAGAAGACTGCCTAAGGGCTGATTCCAAATTCCCGGGAGAGGATTTGATTGCTCTGCCTTGGATCAGGTGTTACCACTTGTCCAGTTAGCCATATCCAAGGGTAGATGTCACACTCCCACTGTGGCTGACAGGGTCCCAGACCTGTAACTTCAAGAATTGGATGTGGGGGTAGAGGAAGACAGTCCCAGAGAATAAGAATTGATTGGGAGCTGGGTAGAAACCCCAAAAGTATGTCCTATAAATATAAACACCGTCACACTGACCACACACACGTGCACACACACATGAACAATATCCAAGGTCATGTCCCCTATGTTTAATAACTAGTTGAACAAAAATTGTAATTACTTAAGCTTCTACAGTGAAGAAAAATATATTATTTTAAGTAAAATTTCACTATAATGGCCTTTTTATTTTCCTCAGCTCAGGGGTGAGTTCTATAACCACAAAGATTTCTTCTAATGCTATCATGGTTAACGGCACAGAGGTGATCAGGCACAGTGACTGTGAATTTCCACTTCTTACAATTTTCTGCAGGAAATTAACCAAGCTCGTAGACATAAAAAAAACCCCTTACTTAAACTCACACTTAGCCCGTTGTCCTGGATCCAGATATATTTGACTATTTGCAAAAATCAAATCCACCCTCAAATGACAAAAATGTTCCTCCATTGATGATATTCAATAGAAAATGCTATAGATTTTATTAGCAATTCTGACTGTGGTGTTAGAAGAAAACAAAATACAAACCACTGTTGAAAATTAGAAAGTAAAATGATAAAGACTTAGCCTCCTAAGGCATATACTTTTAAGCCATCAATATGTAAGAGTTTGAGCTATATATACTAGTTCTGGTATGTTCACTTTTTTAGAAAGTCAGTACCATTACATTATTAGTAACACATTTCAAATAGACAAGCATTACTTAAAGTACTATGACTATGTTTAAATGGCTGACAATATCACCCTTATAAACACACTCATTCTTTAGTTACCTCTTGCTTTTCCAGGCTAGAAGAAGACAAGGGGTTAAGAAAATACATATGAAGATCCCAGGGTACATATGAATTTCCATGAAAATGGAAAAGAAAGGGAATAGACAATGTGCATTAATGTCATTTCAGCCTTATGCATAATTTAGGCCTTTCTGTAGGCTGATTTGGTTTAGATCAGTGGTCCTTCATGTGACTACATTCACATAGCCTTACAATATAAATCTACTTATTAATTTTTTGCCAGAAAGTATCCTGGAGATGATTTCTAGCCGGAGTTCTTCCCTTAGATAATAATGGCAGACATGTCATCTAAAATTCTCCTGATTTCCTTTAGTTGAACAAGTCATTTCTTCCCATGACATATTTAGAAGCCTTCAGGCACACAGGGCAAAGCAGTATTTTTAAATGGACAAAACAAAATCTTCATCCTATATTTATTTCCATTAGGAAGAAAAAAATATGCAAATCTCATATCAGAGTGCAGCTGAGGGATACATAAGCAGTTGATGAAAAGACATTCATTTGAAATACAATTTCTCTGCAGTTGCTGGATCCCACTCGCCTCCCCTCCCCAATTGTCTGGACTAGACAGGGGAGAGGTTACTGAGCTATGAACGTATTTCCCATATTGGCTAGCAAGCGGCAGTGGAGCTAATGTACTGTGTATTCAAATGAGACTCTTTAAAGCAGAGCTGAATTGAACTCAGATGCAAATCGCAGTGGCAGGAGCACTTTCGGCTGCCCTTTGTCCTTTCTGTCTGTGTCCTTAAGCATAGTCAAGGACTCCCAGCTGAGATGTTTAGCCTTCTGAGAAAGTAAACAATCTGGTCCCTCCCTCCCTTAATATAGACATGCCCACGATGTGCCTTGCCTGCTGAAAATGTGCCTCAGGGCCGTCCTCCTCTGAGATGGGGCGTGGCGGGTTGGTTCCTCAAGGACTGACCAGAAACGAGCAAGAGAAGAAGGCAAGCTCCGTGATGGGGCACAGAGAAGTGCGGCTTCCCCACCATACATGGTGTCCCCTTTGACAAGGAAAAAAAGAACCCATGCACACTCACCGCAGGTCACCGTCAATCAGGGTGAAGGCAAAGGAAATTTCAGATTCGAAATGCACCTAAGGAGGGACAGAAAGACCCCTGTTCATCCTCAGCTCATCTTCTGCCTCTTCCCACAGATAAGTTACAGATTCACTGGAAAAATGATGCATGGTATTGAGCAGAAAATATCCAGATCACTTGGCTGGAAACAGAGCCCCAGACAGCCTTTTAAGGAGAGAAGGGGCCGTCTCTGTACTGTATTAGTGGCTGAACTAATGTGAGGATAAAATAGCATGTGATCTCTTTTAAAAGTTGCTGAATAAAATTCAGCAGGCTGATTTAAATATATGAGCTAATTATCTGTTGCGAGTGAATTAAAAATATGGAAAGTTTCACAAAGCATACTGATTTTTTTAGGAAAATAATTTTACTTCTGCTAACTAAATGTCAGCTCCACTTATAGGAGCTCATCATATTCTTTTTAGTTTTCATGATTCTATTTATTATTCATAAGAGAGGGAAGATTCCCATTTCATAACTCAGTAATGAGAAACATCCTGCTCTGGGTGGACATGAAAAGCAAAAATTGGGAAGGGAGGCCTGCTTATGGCTCCAACTGATACGCTTAGTGTGGCGTGACACTGAGTGTCATGTGTGGGCAATTTAATTTGGGCTGACAGGGCATATGTGTAGAGTCAGTATATGCTGAATGTGCAAGAGACACGCTTGTGATGCCATTTTTGTCTAAGGCGAATATGATCCCAGCTTCTTATCCACGCAGTGAGTTTTTGGTCATGGTATCAGGCCTAACGCAGAGACACTGTTATTAATACCGCATGTGGCCTTGAGAGGCACGCACAAAGTTGGTCCTAGTGCCTTTATTTTTCCATGGCTGGTGGCAGGACAATTATTCCCCTATGTGGGTAGAATTTCATTACACTCTAAAAGATACCACTGCCTATAACTTGTGGTGAGTTGGAGGAGTTGAGGCTATAATTTTTATGCCTGTAAAGGAAATTATCCACCCTCTCCCAAGCCAAGTAGCATCGCCATCACTTCAATTATTTTATCAGATGAAAAACCAGGCTGGCAAAATGTCCAATAGCACACTACCTCAGAGAAATCCCCAGAAATTGAAAGAATGTGTGTTTCTAGCTGGGTGGAGGACAAGAGGGAAGAAGGGGGTGTGTTCTGGAAGCCAGGTCACTGATCACCAAATGAAGGCAGCGGGCAGTGCCTCCAGAACATCAGGTGGAACCAATTTACAGGATCAGCAGTGGGCAAGAAGCAACCCTGATCAACACCAGCCTTCTCGGCCGAAGGGAAGTGGTGCCTGTCAGGCAGTAACATACCTTTATTTTTTGGAAGCATAAGAGTGAAAACGATGAGAGAGAGGTAGAATTTAGTATGCGGCACGTAGGGTAGAGACAAAACAGTTTTTGCTTGCTGCCTTTATTCACACAGGTTTCCTGCTGAGTCAGAAGACGTAGCAGTTTCCCAAGGGCTTCTGTACATGGGAGGGAAGCAGCACTGGGCTCCAGAACTTGGGGCTGCATGATGTGGAGACGCTGGCTCTCTCAAGACAACATTGTCTTCCATATTTTTCAATTAATCACCTTTTCTCAGAATCTTTCTTGGGTAAATGAGAAATGCAGCCAGATATTTTGTAGGGCTGCCAGGAGGTCAGGGGTCAGGTATAGCGATAACGTTGAAAAATAATTAATTAGCTGACATGCGCTCAGAAAACTCTCTCAGGGAAAAGTCTCTCGCAACACTGCAGAAGGATAAGCTGAAAGGAAATAGAAAAAGAAAGGAGAAAGCAGCAGATGAGGGAACGGAATTTGCAAAGGAAGAAAAAATAAAATTGCTTTTATTTGTCCCTTCAGAAGCATTTTAAAGAGGTTTTATTCTTCAGCCTAAGCCACAGTATTCCTGTTCTGTCAGTGTTCACCAAGTTGTTTTCTCCCCCCAGTGAATAAACAGCAAACTGTTTCTTCAGGAGTAAATTGTATTTACTGCATACACAATTAACCATAGCACTTACACATCTTTAGAGTTGTTTTCATTCACAGTCTGCTTGTGTGGAGGAACTTGGAATACACAAATGATCAAAACTCAGCAAAATTTACTCTTTCATCTACTCACAAAATCCAATCGTCTGTTCCAATAGCCTTTTAAGATGTCAAAGATGTCCCTGACCCTCTGTGAACAATGAAAGCTCCGGGCTAAATAACCAGTGATCTATCTGACTTTCTCTAAGACCTTCCCTTTCATTTGGAGGGGCTTAAAATATCTGGCCGCAATCTCCAAAGGACAAGGGATGTGTTTGTTGATGATTGACCTTCCCATGGTTCTTCCTAATTGTTGATATTCTTTGAAAGTAGCCATGTGCCTTAGGGATGGGGTGAGGTGTAAGGGAGACAGGTGCTTCAGTCTGCTGCTTAATTTTAACTCTTAAAAAATGATCTGGTAGTTCTGAAGGTATCCTGAGCCCACCTCTGCTGTATGGTTCCTGGCTGGCCCACGCAAAACCATTCTTGACAAAACCGGAGAAGTAGGAAAATGATCCCTCATGGATGGACTACATATCTGGTTCATGTTTTGATTAACTAAATGAAAACAGTTAAGAGTGGTATAAGGGTCAAGAGATTTTCATATCAGCAAGAAGCAGAGATCCAGGACTGAAATCAAAGAACAAA
This sequence comes from Perodicticus potto, assembly GCA_963574655.1. Lineage (NCBI taxonomy): Eukaryota > Metazoa > Chordata > Mammalia > Primates > Lorisidae > Perodicticus > Perodicticus potto. The sequence goes on along the minus strand of CAUYRH010066263.1, from coordinate 3,817 downwards.
CCAAATCAGTGTGATTCCCAGATTATAAGAAATAAGAAATTTAGAGAGGACATTGTAATTTAGCTGCAGGGAAGCACCTGTGGCTCAGTGGGTAGGGTCCTGGCCTGTATACTGAGGATGGCAGGTTCGAACCCAGCTCCAGCCACTTAAAACAGCAGTGACAACTGCAACAAACAATAGCCAGGCGTTGTGGTAGGCACCTATAGTTCCAGCTACTCGGGAGGTAAGGCAAGAGAATCACCTAAGCCCAAGAATTGGAGGTTGCTGTGAGCTGTGACGCCACAGTACTCTACTGAGGGAGACAAAGTGAGACTCTGTCTCAATAAATACATAAATAATTTCGCTGCAGTCTGAGGTCCTAGATTTAGGTTCAAGTAACAGTAATAATTGCAACACTCATATAGCATTTAGTATTTGAAATTCTTTTAAGTGTTTTAATTAACCTAATCTTCACGATGACCCTATGCAGGAAATTAAGTTATTCCCATTTTATAAATGAGGCAACTGTGGCTCAGAGAGTTTAGGTAAGTTGACATCTGTGGCTAGTGTGAAGGGGAAACAGACATGAACTCAGACAGGCTGGTTCCAGAGCCCGTGATCTTGGCTGCTGCGTGAATATGTTGAGATACAGGAATGTGTATTCCAATCTGTATTAAAGGAGATTTTTCCATGTCTACAGTTACCTGTAGTTCTTACCACTTCCTAAATAGAGAAGATGGTTCTGACACATTCCCTGCCAAATTTTGAATATTCAATGACAGGAACATATTATGAAATAAAATGTTAAAAGATGATTTTTAAAATCCTCATTGGAACTTGTAGTTCTCCAGGTACTAACTCCCAAGTCTCTCATTACTCAAAGGAGGCTCATAGTGATTGCAAGCTTGAATGTTTCAGCCTACTCCCAAGGAGAAAACATAGATTGTCATTTGCACGAAGCACCTGTCTTTGTCAATGCAGTTATCGTAATTGCAGATACTTAGTTTTCTTTTTTGTTCAATATGTCTCTCTCTCTTTAAGCTTACCACTATATTTCTGGTGGATATCCTAGTGCCTGGCACACCGTAAAATGCTCAAGAAATATTTGTTGAACAAATGAACGAATGAATGAATACATCCTGGCAGCATCTTCCTAGTTCATCATGAATCTTTCCCTCTAACAATTATTACCCCATGGAAATGGGGGCAACAAATAGAACGTTTGCCCCATCCCCTCGCTTGGCAATTCCTCAAGGAATTTTCTCGTTCGCTAGCAGATTCACATGCTTGCTTTCTTTAAGAGGGATTTCAGTGTGTTACACAAGGGATTGTTTTCCTAAGGATGTGATTATTCCCGGCTTGATCCTACTGCTGTGATATGGCCACATTCGGCACAGAGCTCACGTGGCCTGGGATTAGGCTGTTCTCATTGTGTGAAGTGACTTGGACATGTTGCTGTGCTTATTAGAGTGGGGGACTGTGGCTCACTTTACAAAGGCAACAGCTGCAGCCATTACTCCAACAGTTATGTCATAATTTGGTGTGTGCGACACCTCTGCACGGCACACGCAAGAAAAACATTTATTCTTCTCATCTGTCAATGTATTTGTGCCTCTCGTCTCTTTCTGTTTTTTTTTTTTTTTTTTTTTTACTTCTTTTCACAAGTGGCAGAATGCATCCAAATTCCCAAACAATTGGCTTCTCTGCAGAAATAGTCTTAAGGCAGCTGCTTTCTTATAGCATGTTTTTGAATGATTATATACATATATACATATTTTTCTTAATAAGAAACAAGCTTTTTGAAATGCAGAGACAGTTTCAAAGCACACAGTGGTATTCAATTAACCAAATACTGGCTACACCTCAGTGGCGTGGGTTAGTGCAAACACTCCGTTTGACTCTTGGGGAAACCAAGACTTTCATGGGATTATCCGGTCTAAAAGATACTGAATCCTTAAAACAGGCCAGAGGAGGGCACTTTTCATAATGCGCTCATCCCACCTCCGCCCTCACGTGATGCAGATCTGAGATGGTGTGAGATAATCCCCCAATTAGGTTCAGAAGGAAACTGAGCTGAAATGGCTTATCTGAAGTCACACAGTTAATCAACACTAGAGCAGGATTAAGCTCTGGGTTGCTGGATCACAGCCATGTGCGAGTTACATTGTACTTCTTTCACGCCATTAGTCTATGAGTGAACTTGACAATCATTGTTGTGACCAGGGTTGAAACATTAGGCTTAGGTGCCCCAAGCCAGCCGTGGCATGAATATATGGAGAAGGTCCCACTGGTGCACAGCAGCAAGTTTTCCTGACAGCTCCATTTCTTCTCTGAGAAGTGTGACACTCTGGCTGTGTGGGCTGTGTGCTTCCCTCTACTACAGAGCTGGGAAGCCTTGAACTTGGACAGTAGGGTTTTCCTAATGTGAGCTTCTCCAGCTGTTAGGCGGTGGGCAGCTGTAGGGAGGACCAGTGTCCAGCTACGTTAAAGGACTTGATGAATGACTAAGAGGAGGAGGTGATGGGTCAGAGAGAGGAGCTAAGGCAGTGAGAAGGTGATAGGAGAAGGCCAGGAAAACAGTATTCACTGCGTTTCTACCACGTGCTGCCCATGATGAGAGGTTTTCTTATTCTCATTTCATTAATGAGACAGCGAGGTTTGGGAGGATGCATGACATGCCCACTTTCTGGTAAAAGCACGAGGCTTACAGCCTTAATTTGACTGTTCCAGTAACTGACTCCAGCCATTGTCTGCGGAAGGCCATGCCGGTTGTACCCTTGTGCAGCAGTGCCAGGCAGAGGGAGTGATGGGAGATGACATCCAGCCAGGGCTGTCCTCGTCACACCATCTATTTGGAGACAGAGGCAACTTCTGTGAGCCCCTGCACAATTCTTCCACTTCATCTCACTACCCCCGTGGACTGCATATCCAAAGGGGAGGACACCCGTTCTTTGTATCCAAGAGCTTACAGTCCACAGGCATCGCCTCGGGAAGGAGGACGCCCTGATCCTCTAGGGACAGTTTTACTTGCAGCTTTGATTACTGCACGCTTGTTTCCCACTGTGTGGGGTGACCTAGTGATGCCGGAATTTCAGGTTCTTGGTCTCGGTGATTTGAAGAATAAACCCGCGGACCACAGATCAGTGGTAAGACAGAATTTATTTACAGAAAAGAACACAAAAAACACTAAAGCTCCTGATAGAGAGAGAGAGAGAGAACTCAAGTGGGGAGAGAAAAGCTCTCTCCCTTTCTCTCCCGGTCTTTCCCCGTCTCTCTCCTCTTAGGCTTTTAGTCTCGGGGTATATATAGGCGCCTGGGTTCCTTGGCCAGGAAATGAATAAACACAGTCCCTTCCGCCTGGGCAAGGTGAATGAATGTATCCATGAATGAACACAGTTCCTTCCGCCGGGGCAAAGTGAATGAATGTATCAATGAATGGACAGAGTCCATTCATGGAATTGAGGCCTAGGAAATTCACATGTAATTGACCTAGGCATCTGAAATAGAGGTTCCGTCTTTAGTCATAAGTGTAAACTGAAGGAGACATCAAGGTGCCGGTGTCTCCTCGGCAGTTGTCTGGCCTTTGTGGCTATCGGAGCCTCCGGTGGGGGGTTGGAGGTCCCCCTCTTTGCCTATCATACAGCCTGCTGGTTCCTCAGCCGCGCTGCCATCGCACTGACACTGCCAAGGTGGAGGCGGCAGGTCCGCCAGCTCTGCTGAGCTGGTCGGGGCGCCAAATGTCCTGCATCACTAGGACTGCTAGGTATTGGTCATAGTTGGAGAGGGCCTGTGGTCCAGATGGAAGCAAAACCATATGTGTCTGAATTTCCTGGAGAAT